>WXVQ01000118.1:0-70989 GCA_013372465.1 Nitzschia sp. Nitz4
AAGAAGAAACAACGGTCCTTACAATCTCCTGCTCATGGACGAAACCAATGCGGTTTCTGACGATTCAAGAGTCTTTCGGATATGGGAGCTTCCAGAGGTCCTCCTTTATAGAATTTCCACCTATACTGTGCCGCCCACGGAACGAGCAGGTTTCTTTTGTCACAAGATTGCTCCGCTTTGCCGACCAGCCTATCAGAGCATTTTAGGCGACGACGAGAAGAGCAACTTGCTTTGGAGTCTTGTTCTCAAGGGAGACTATGGTGTCGATACTCCTACGGGGTTCGAGAAAAATCCACGACGATCTTGCAAGCGTTTGAAGCGATCACCAGTGGACCAAGTGCGCAGTGCCCATCAAGTCTTGAGAGACACCACAGAATTGGCCTATTACGACTTGTGGGAGCTTTCCTACTCTTCGCAATCTTCCAACAGTTTGACAAAAGGAAAACTCTGTCGAATTTTGAATGAATATGGTCCAAATTTATTGATCAATCGGAAAATGTTGGGTGGAGGAACCTACTTGGTCGAAGTATGTCGCGCCAAGAATACAACTTGCAGCAGTGTCCTACAATGTGTTCAAGAGTTGGTAGAGAACCATGCTGCCATGGTGAACCTGGCCACCAACGAGTCTGCGAATTCGTTTTTGACCCCTCTTTGTGTGGCGGCGGTCCGAGCCATGCCTCGTGTGGTAGAGTATTTGTTGTCCAAGGGAGCATCCCAAGAAATCCGGTGTTCCGCTAGGTTCAGACTCTTTTCCAAAAAGAATCGGTATATGCGATGCAACAATGCTACCCCACTGGAGTTTGCGACCGCCATGTTGGAGGCTGAACGAAAGGAGGGGGCTACAGAACATGATTTGAGAGATTTGAAACGATGCGTCAAACTGTTGACTTGATTGTCAAGACAAGACCATGGGGCATGATGAGGACAGCATTCTGTGTTTGACCAAGTGTCAAATGTTCCCCTTCCTTTTTGTCTCGTCTTTGGTCCGTGGAATGATTGACTTCTATTGCAGTACATTTTTGTTGCTGGGAAGCCTTCACTCGCAACAATTCAGCGCATGGGATCAATGCTTGTCGATTCTGCCAAAAAAACCTGTCACGATAAGACTGCTATTCTACGAAAGCCACTGTATTATTCGTCCGTGGTCGCTGGTTGTCCTCCAATGAAGTGGGTGCATCGGCCAGTTGTCTTGTTGTCGGCACGACACCTGAAACATTACTTGTTCCAATTTTGGTACAAATACATCATGAATAGATGCCTTCCTGCTCCTTCTTGCAGGAATAAAATATAAAACCCCCGTGAACTCCTCTCGTCTGAATTTGACAACGCAATAGTTGCTCCAAGCTACTGGTTACCTCGTCTTGCTGATACAGGTGTGATTAGCTCGACTCACCGTCTGAAATGGTCCGATCGATCGATTGTTTCTCACAAGAATGAACGGACTCGTGACAGGAAATGCAACGCAGACCAACCAACCATTCATATCCTCTGCTTGAGAGCCGAACTACAGAACATTTTCCAATTGCCACCCAGTGGAAACAAACCTTCCAGATTCGTGAACCCAAAGCAATTTGCAACAATGGAAGGTCCCCACGCAGTGTCATCTGATAACCAAGCATCTACTGAGAACTTTGTTAAAGTTCTTTGCTGCGTTTGTGGTATCCCCATTGCCCCAAACGCCGCCAACACTTGTGCAACTTGTTTGGCCACCAACTCTGACATTACCAAAGGAATCAGCACGGAAGTCACTTTGCATCAATGCAAAAGTTGTCAGAGATGGCATAAAGATGCAGGAAAATGGATGGCCTGTGATTTGGAAAGTCGGGATCTTATGGCTCTCTGCCTCAGCAATGTCAATGGCCTCAAAGCCAGCAAGGGACAGCGCGTTCGGTTGGTCGATGCCAGTTGGATTTGGACAGAACCCCACTCCATGAGACTCAAAGTGAGATTGACCATTCAAAAAGAGGTTGAGCTAGGAACTATTTTGCAGCAGTCTTTCACGGTTGTCTTCATTGTCCGCAATCAACAATGCATCGAATGTCAGTCAGAGTACCGAACAGGTTCATGGAAGTCGTTGGTCCAAGTGCGTCAGCGTGTCGCTCACAAGAGAACGTTTCTATTTCTAGAACAGTTGATCCTCAAAAATGGGGCTCATCGTGGTTGTCTCAGTATTGAGGTCTTCCGTGACGGTATGGATTTCTACTTCCCTGACAAGGGAAAGGCTGCTCGTTTCATTTCGTTTTTGGAGAATGTGGTACCTACCAAGGTATGTCAAGAAGAAAAACATTGTTCACAGTCCTCTCAATTTTCAATGAATCTCACAATTGCTGCTTGCTATTATCTCTTCCAAAAGATGAAAACATCCAAAAAGTTGATTGGAACGGATGACAAGAGCAACATCAGTAACTACAAATACACCAACTACATTGAGATCGTACCCATCTGTAAGGATGATCTGCTCTATCTTCCTGTCAAACTGGCTCGAAATCTGGGAAACATTTCGCGGTTGGTGATTGTCAAAAATATTTCCAACTTGATCCACTTGCTTGACCCCTTGACCGGGCAACAGGCTGCCATGTCTGCCGAACAATACTGGCGAGAGCCTTTGCGCCCAGTGATCACTGCAGCTAGGTCGAGGATGACACGCTTTGTTGTTCTTGGAAAGGAACCTGTCGTGTTGGAACGCAATGTTTCCAAGCGAGCGACCTCCCGCAAACTGAAGAATCGTCTTGCATCCCTGACACTCGCTCGCGAGAGTGATTTAGGAATGAACGACAATCAATACGAAGAGCAGTCTCATGTTGGATACCTAATGAAGGCTGGAGATGTTTGTGTTGGATATGATCTCGTTGAAACTCGTTTTGTTGAAGATGAAGCCGAAGAAATGCGATCGGCAGGGAAACTTCCTGATGTAGTTGTCATTCGAAAGCTCTACGGAGGTGTTGCCACCAACGAAGCAAATGCTGCCAAGAAGAGAACTTGGCGTCTCCAACGTCTCGATGTTGAGGTTGCAGAGGACATGAAAACTGGACGAGCAGCAAAAAGCAAGGCCGAGGAAGATGACATGGATGAAGAGGACTTTATGCGTGAAGTGGAAGCTGATAAGGAGATGCGTGGCCAGATGAACTTGTACAAGACCGATTTGGCAAAGAAGAAGGAAGCCTCCAAGGATGAAGATGCAATGAAGGAAGATGGAGCTGATGCCAATGACGACGACTCGGAAGATGATCAAGAAATCAAATTGGAGGAGCTTTTGGATAATCTTGTTGTATCCGAGGGTCCAGACGAAGAGGACATGGCTGAGGGTGGCATGGAGCCTATGTTCGAGGGAGAGCGTGCTGCTCAACAAGGAATCACCTATGTAGGACGAGATCAAGCCCGACAGTTGCAAGAAAGGGAGACCGCCGTGGCCAAGACTGAGTTTGGAAAGAGTTTCGAGATTGGTGATTTCAAGTTTCTCTAAAAAGGGATGGTTATCTACGCCAAATGAAAGATGCTTAATGTAGGACTACAGAAATTCTAGGATACTATAGTAAGTACCGACCAAGCCAATGGACCCACCAAGGACAAAGAGGATGGTGCCGAGAACGGTATGTCCGCGCAGCTTGTACGAGAACAGCGCTGGAAGAATGTAGGAAATGACAGTTCCACAAGCACACCCTGTCAAGTTCAACACAGACCCAAGACTGGAAGCCCCCAAAGCCAGTGTCACAGTACCCAACCACAGGATAATAGTAAGGGAAACATGATACACCTGCTTCAATTGTCGGTCGCTTCCGGGTAGCAGCCAAGAGTTTGAGTGATCTTGCTCTTCGGAGTCGACAAGCAGTGAAGTTGTATCAGAAGTGTCAGCGGATGAGGATGCCGGACACCGAAAGAGCAAGACCAATAGTTCTCGAACAGTCAGGAACGGGAACGGGTAGGTCAACAAGATGGCGAGACAAAGAAGGATCCGACAGGCGTCCACCGCTTGCGATGGTGGGTACAAATAAAACATGGAGCTGGAGGCATCTTCCCAGAATGTAATATACACAAACAAAGCCAAAAGTAGCGAAATGAAGGTACTCAAAAGAGTCCCAAGTGTCGTCGTTTTCGAAAAGTTCTTTCTTTGACTGGGTTTGAGCGACTGGTATACCAAATGAATGGAATGTTGTGCGACAAAGGTAAACACAAAAGTACCCAAACTGTTGGACATGCAAAGGGAGCCAGCTGTTAATTTTGCAAAGATTGAATGGTGTTGGAGCCCAACATTTCCGGAAAGCTTACCTCTCAAAGACTGTCGGTTGTACCACAAGCCAGTGTTCTGTAAAGTCCGGCGGGGAAGGGTCCTGTTGGGTGTAGAGGTAAATGACAATGACCACAATGACCAACACGGCCGTGATTTTCAGCGTGGAAAACTTCTCCAGCGGGGTCAAATCTCTCAACATAGCCAAAGGGAGCATAACCGTTGTGCAGCAAAAGATGGTAATGAAGGTTGGATCGCCCAGAAGCGACTGCATCATAGAAGGCGACGACGACGCGACGGGAGCGTGACCGTAGAAAAAATGTGACAAGGCAGACGAGAGATTGTCTTTGACAATAACCACATAGGCAACGGCAGAGCCAAACGAGTATACACCCTTGGAGATGATCACTGTGAGTTCCCCTGTTCTTCCATACGTCAGTGCCCCCAACCCTTCATAGGTGGACGTCTCTTCGGCCAAATTCACCACCAAGTCGAAGGAGTATTTGCTCAACACTGCAAACACCGCAATGGCGATGATGGAAACAAGTCCTCCCGAGTGAGCAATGGCTCCTCCGAGACCAATACATCCAGCACCGACGATGGAACTGGTCAGGTTAAAGGATGCACCAATCCAATTGGACCCATGTATTTCTCGGGCTTCATCGTCATGCTTGTCTTGAATATCACTTGGGATCGACCCATAGGAAATGGAATCATAGGAGTGCATGTTTTCAAACTAAGGAAAAACAACTTGATTGTCACACCAAGGCAAATGGATGGAAAGTCAACAAGAAACAAGCCCAGAAAGTCTCCATGCAGTAAACTACCGAGCAGTGGTGGTTGGGGAGTGGTCGTTCGGAACGTGTGGAGATTCCTGCTTCCACGACGGCAAGAAGGACGTGCGATCATGACAGACCACCAACTAAACTATATTCTGCGCGAGGTCGGAGAAAAGGAACCTCGCCAAGAGCAGAGAGACGAACGTGTCGACTCTGATGCTACGAGTACGAAGTGTAGCTGTCAGGAGGTCTAGAGCACTATTATTATTATTATGGTCGTGTTGTTCTGCTACGACGGCTCCAAACTCTATATGAGCGTTCAGCGTGCAGTATTTTAGTATGTGTCCACCCATCCCCAACATTTTGTTCCTAGCATGTTGTTGTACAGGGCTGTACTTGGATGGAAAATCCAGCAAAGAAGAAACGCGTGTGCTCTTCTCTCAACTTCATTGATTTCTCTTAGACCACATGTTCCATATCTTGAAGAAGTTTAACAATACTGAAGTAGGTTCCAACAGTTCCCACGAGACCACCCACCAAGAATAGAATCATCGCCAAGTGCGAATACCCCTCAATGCGAAAGGCTAGTATCGAAGGAAGCAGGAATGCAATAATGGTACCCGACGCACAACCAACCAAGTCCAGTACGTCTCCCAGAGAAGGTGCAGCGATTGCGAGAACCGTAACGACAATCCATAGTTTGACGGTTAGAGCCACATGGCCGGCCAGCCGCAATTGACGATCATCCTCGGGCAGTAACCAGTTTTTGGGTGTCACCGATTCCATTATTTGTCTCGAAACACTGGTTGCAATGGAAACATCGGCGTCATCGGAATTGGGCAACAAGGGTTCCTCCAAGTCGGAAGTGGGAGACGGCGAGGCATTGTCCTGGGAGTCGGTCAACCCACAGAACGGATGGACAAAGGTCACAATAAGCAGTTCTCGACAAGTAAAGAATGGAAGGGGGAAAGTCAAGATCATTGTGATACAAAGTAAAAGTTTGGCCAAATCCACCATACTTCCAGCAGGGTAGATTTGAAAAATATCACTTTCCGTGTCTTCCCAGAACGTCATGTAGACAAACAGACCAACCGACAAAGAAACCGACGTTGCAGTGAACAAAGAATACGAAGAAACTCGCTTCCAGCTGTCCAAATTTCGTTTGCTGGGCTTGATGGAGGCAAAGACAAGGTGGACCGTGTGTTGTGACACAAAGGAAAAGACAAAGGTTCCCAAACTCTCCAAAACACCCTTGCGAACTTCAAACCACTTTTCGTAGACAGAACCACCGGGTTCACCAATATCGGGACAAAAGAAGTAAAAGTAGACAACGATTCCGACAATGGCGACCATGGAAAGGAGACTGACGACAGATAAACTGGCAAGGGGCGTCATGTCGCGCAAGAGACACAGTGGCAATATAAATGAAAGACTGAGCAGCCAAGTAAACCAAGCCGAGTTGGAAAGAAGTTGATAAAACCATTCCGAAACATGTTCGGCGGAGCCATAGAGGAGATTGCGGAGTGCCGGTGCAAAGTTGTCCTTGATGACGATAATGTAGGCCACAAGACAACCAAAAGCGTAGAGAAGCTTACAAACCATGACGAGGGAACGGCCTGGACGACCCA
Organism: Nitzschia sp. Nitz4; assembly: GCA_013372465.1. Classification (NCBI taxonomy): domain Eukaryota; phylum Bacillariophyta; class Bacillariophyceae; order Bacillariales; family Bacillariaceae; genus Nitzschia; species Nitzschia sp. Nitz4. Next base: position 6,633 of record WXVQ01000118.1, read on the forward strand.
GCCCCACAAACGCCAAGGCTTCATAGGAACCATGTGCTCCTGGAGTTTCAATGGATAGCCGAATGACCAAATCCAAGGAAAGTTTGGTCAAATATCCAAAGGTAAGAATGAGAGAAATGGAAACCAAACCACCCGAAACTGCCATGGCACCTCCCAACCCAATAGCACCTGCACCAATAATAGAATTGGTGAAATTGAATATAGCTCCTGGTACAGACGAGCCTGTTTCGGCCGTTGTTCCGTCGTCATGACCGGGCGTGTCATTCGTATTCGCCTGTTCTGGATGCTCTGTGGTCGTGGCCACTGTGAGAGTAACACTCTCTACATCATCCGAAATGGACGGTGTGGTATCATTGGATTCCACAAGAGTTGTCATGGCTTCTTTTGTACCGTTTTCACTACTTCTCTTGGAACAAGGAATAGAAGTATCCGTTGAGAGGGTAGTGGAAATGGAAAATGAGAAAAAGGCAACGCGGAACAGCGTGGGTTTGGCGTCAGCCGAAATTCCGATGTTCTCTCCGTAATATTGACTAGCATGACTACTCGTGCGGAAGTGGGGGTCAAGCGAGTCCAACAAACAGCACGAGTCATTGGACAGTTATGTTGTTCACTCTCTCGAACCCTTTATTACTACAGCAAGCTTGTGCCTCGACCATTGCCTTTTGTTGATCACACAAGTAGACTTGCTTGTTTGTTCACCCACCTATACACAACATGTCAAACTTTTACCAGAGTGGAGGTGCAGGAGCCGGCGGCGGTGGCGGAGGCTTTTACAATGGCGGGGGGTACGGACAACCATTCCAACAATCACAAAACAGCTTTGGTCATGACTCGCAGTCGTCCTTTACATCGCAGCCACAGCAACAGCAGCAACAACAACAGCAACAACCTGGAAACTTTAATGTTTCTCAGTGGCAGCAACAACCTGCGTCTTCCGGGATGCAGCAACAACAGCAGCAGCAACAGCAACAGGTGCCTCAGCAACAATCCCAACAACAGCCATCGCAAGTGCCCAACTTTTGGAATCCAACCACCATGGCTGTTGCTGGCCTCGCAGCTCAGGCTGCCTCTGGTGGTTTGACCACCAACCAGGCTTTTGATCAAGTCACCAATATGCTCCCAGTTCCCGGAGAATGGAAGGCTTCCAGTGTCATTCCTGGCTTTGACACTACCATGATTGCCCTTCGAGCCTACTTTGCGGTTGACAATCGTTACGTCAAGATCAAAATTCTAAAGCTTCTTTTTCCTTTTACTTCCAAACAATGGAAGAGACTCCAAACGGATGGTCCCAACATGATCAATTTCGCCTTGCCAACCACGGACGAGAACGCTCCTGATCTATACCTCCCCGTTATGTCCTTGATTACCTACTGTTTGCTTTGTGCTTTGGCCTACGGAACCTCAGGGCAATTCAACCCTGAAGTTATTGCTGATGTTACCACCAAGTGCTTTGTTACTCAAGTGTTGGAAGTTATCCTCATTCGTGTTGGCTTTTATCTCATGCAAGCCCCCGTGCCCTTGTTGGATCTCTTTAGTTACACGGGATACAAGTATTTGGGGTTAACCTTCAACATGCTTTGTGGCCTCCTTTTGGGACATTTGGGATACGGCAGTATTGGCTTTTATGTCACGCTGCTATGGACCGCATCGGCAGCTTCCTTCTTTATGCTCAAGACCATGGCCAACAATATTCCCATGGAGACATCGTCGACGGGGCCCAAGCGGGAAATGATGGTCTTGGCCTTTGCGGCGTCCCAAGCCTTGACCATGTGGTTTGTCAGTCAAACCAAGAATCTGTAGTCACAATCTCATGGTTGTACTGTTGTACTGTAGTAACGACTGTAGTAGAGATACAACAGAAACAGAAACTGCACCAGCAGCGTCGTAGAGAAGGTTCTCTTTGGTCGTCTCACATTTTCTTGGAAACAACGTGACACTCCTCCTCTTGCAAAATGAGAACTAAAACTCTTTCGCCAAAGGAGACGAGCGATTCCCCCCTTTTCCTCCTGGGTCTACGTAGCAAGGAGGAACAACCATGATGTAATCCTACAAGTAGCCAGCTACCGGTAGATAGAAACAGAAGTAGAGAGGAGGTTTGTCAACAAATGGATTATAAAGAAGATTGATTCTGGGCAAAGGGTATGTATATGCATCTATGGGGTTCTACTACAGGTGGTGGTGGGGCAGGAACAAAAATGAGGCCGGCTGTGTGGAAAGGGCGCAACCCGAACGTTGTGGGTGGGACCTCCCCAAACAACAGGAAACTCGGTACTATTACCGAGATCCCATGCTGAAACCTCGAGGGGAAGATCCATGTGATGAGGAGCTGTCTAGAACCTTGGAGAGCAAGGGGCCTCTTGCAACTGCCGAGCGTCGGTTTTGCTTGTTGAGAATTTGTTGGTTGGCAGCGGAATATCGAAAGCCATCCGAGTGGTACCGACGATGAAAGTCAGACCACGCTTCGCTCTTTTGTCTTCTCTTGAGAAAGTTAATCATTATGTTGTTGTCGTTGTTTGACTGTTGATGATGAGGAACTACTCGTAGTTTGTCAATGCAGCCGTTGTCCAGATTATGAATGATGGGTTTGCAGGTTGAGGAGGAGGGAGTAACGACCGTTGCGATGGATGGTGTCGCCCAGCAAATGAAGGCCCGAAGAAGAAGCAACCATCGCGTCCCCTCCGATCTCCCAAGAAAATCCACATCGCTCGAGGCATATCAAATCATTTGTCGCTCAGTTCTGATTCGTCTTCGTACTAGCGAATCGAAACGACGGATGGAATCACTTCCCCTTGAAATGACCTAAACACTATATGCCAACCTCCCCCACTTCGGAATTTGGTCATAGAGCAGCCTCATTCTAGGCTGTACCTTCTTTCGAAACCCATAAGTGATGACCTTCACTTTCATTTTGGGCATAAAAGAATCAAGTGCGCATTACTATTCCGATTGGTCGTATTCACCACTCAAAGACACGTACTAAATGCTACTACGAGCATCGGGGAAACCTTGCCCAACTTTCTCCGACTTGACAAAAGAAGTGGTCCAGCAGGTCCAAAAAAGGAGCTGAGATAGGCGCTTGTGGAGTTGCATGAAAGTTACCTCTTTACTACCTTTGATCCATTTGACTCCAGATTGATCCCTGCATGCCACACCGCCCAACAAACTGCCCCAGACTGCCGTAAGGACGGAACAGCAAAAGTATTTTCCCCTCCTTGTAGAGACAGGTGTGTAGTAGACCATGCCAATGGCAATCGATGTTGTTGGAGTTCTTGTATGCAATGATAGCGGGCGTGATGTGTTGTAGGAAGGATAGTTTTCTTGCAGCGCTGGCGTTTGTTCAGGTCTCTTGTTTCCGGAGGACTGGAGGCCCCACGGGTGGTAGCCAACAACGGATGTACCTACTCGTAAAGGCTCTTGACTCACTCTCTTCGTTTCCTCCATCCACACAGTTACTTGAATCAAAATGGGTATCGATTTGAAGGCCGGAGGACGCCGCACGGGGCACAAGAGCTCCATGAAGGTTGTCAAGACCAAGAACCCCTACAACCGTCTTTTGATCAAGTTGTACAAGTTCTTGGAACGCAGAACGGACTCCAAGTTCTGCGCGACTGTCTTGAAGCGTCTTCACATGAGTAAGGTTAACCAACCTCCTATCGGTCTTCACCGACTTTCCAAGTACATGTCCCAAAAGGAAGGAAAGACCGCCGTCATCGTTGGTAAGGTTACCGACGATGTTCGTATGTTGGAATGCCCCAAGATGTCCGTCTGTGCTCTTGGGTTCACTGAGAATGCCCGTAGTCGAATTGTCGCCGCTGGTGGGGAGTGCCTAACATTCGACCAATTGGCCCTTAAGGCCCCCACTGGAAGTGGTACAGTGTTGCTCCGCGGACCCAAGTCCCGAGAGGCCCTTGCCCACTTTGGACACTCCACCTCTGTCAGCAACCCTCACACTCACGATGGTGTCAAGCCTTACGTGCGAAGCAACGGACGCAAGTTCGAAAGAGCTCGAGGACGTCGCCGATCTCGTGGTTTCAAGGTCTAAAATTAGAATCTGCGCAGAGTATGAAACACTGTCTTGTTGGATGGGATCGATCGTGTAGTTTTAGTCTAGATCCATGATTGTGTGGTGTGCGGAATGGAAAGGATGTTGTTCTGGGAACTGAGGTGTTCCGAGTCCTCTTGGGTGGATGCCCAAGGCGGTGGTACACATCCTGGGGGTCCAATATACCGCACTCTTGTAGTCAACTGCTCTTTTGTACTCTCTCCTTTCCCTTCTCTCTGTATACACAATACACACATCAAGACAGGGAAAACCTTGTTCTGCCATTTGATAGTGAAGTAGATTGCATGGGGTACAACTAGTAACTTTTTGGAGGTGTAAGAGGGTGTGTGGGCAACCCATATGCAACCCCTGGCTCGACTCTCCGGGGGATCAAAGGACCAAGTTCCGAAGTTGATAGTTTGCAAGTAACTACCAAGAAAACTATAGATCAGTTTCTAGAGTAAAGCAACTATTCTCTTGGTTGTATTATAGTACTCTCTTGCAAGCCAATCTTTGATGATACGTGACATTTTGGTTGTGCGGTGAGGCGCACGGACGTTTTCAATCACTGGTTGATTCCTGGAAGGTGGTTGGAGGTTTGGACGGCGACAACAACAACAACAACAACCCATTGGAGTAACGTACTCGTATTTGTCACACAACCTGTCAGTTTGATCCAACCATGAGTGCCAGTCACCGCAAGCTGCATCGACTTCCCCTATCTATCTTTGAGGATTTGTCAACCTCCGAGTTGAGTAAAGATCCAAGCCACTTGAAAACGTCAGTGACGGAGCGACTCAAGAGGTGTCGAGCTCGTTCCAAGCGGGGGACTTCCAAAACCTTGACGATAACTACAGTGGAAGATCTATTACATACACCCAGGATCACTCTTTTACAGGCTCTTGATCCATTTCTTACGTTTGGTGCGTGTATCTCTTTTCACTCCCACTGTTGGTTCTGCTTGCCCACTGACACCGTTCCATTTCCCATGCCTGACAATGCTGATGTACTTTTCCAAAAGACGAATTGAACAAACTATTGGAGCGTGTTTCCTTAGATTGTACTGTGCATCCCATCAAGAGTTCACTACTATTGGATCCATCGATGTCGGCAACCAGCACCGGAACAATGCCAAATGTGTCGGTGGCACCTTTCTCACCTGCAGCAATGCCATCCTTGCGATACTTGACTACGGGATTGCCAACTCTGGATGGTCCCAATGCGATGGGGGTTCGTGTTGGAAGTGTCACGGAAATAGTGGGAAGGGCTGGAGTAGGCAAAACGCAGTTGGCCTTGCAACTCATTCTCCGAGCAGCACAAGCTACGCAACAAGGAGCCATTTACATTGACACGGAACGAAAATTGATAGTGGAACGACTGAGGGAAATGACAGTACATGCATTGCAGCAAAGTTCTTTGAATACTGCGGGCAATGGACTATCCAGAGGGATCAGGGATTCGAATATGAGAGACACACCCTCTGTCCATCCCAACGATATCCTACAGAATCTCACGGTCAAACAACCCAATGGGACAGAACAGTTTCTTCAAGTTCTGGAAGAAGTGGAGGAAGATATTCTACGTCGAAATCAAAAGCCGGGGTGCTTTCCTGTACGATTGTTGATTGTAGACAGCATTACGGCTCCGATGCGAAAGGATTTTGGTATCCATGACATCCCAAAGCGTGCAGCAACGGTATTCTCCATTGCTCAAACACTCAAGCGGTATGCAGATAAGCTCAATTTGGCAGTCGTTGTTTTAAATCAAGTCGGCCTGGAGGGAGGAGGGGGCGGATTTGGAAACCAACGAATGGAGACGGACAACTCAGTAGCAGTGCCTGCTCCTGTGCGTCCGGCTCTTGGAACATCATGGCATCATTGTGTATCCACTCGGATTTTGTTGGAACTAGAAACTAGCCAAACCAATCATGATGAAAGTGGTGACACCATCATGGCCATACAACATACCAGGCCCAATGCGAGACTGCTTTCTGTTGTCAAGAGCAACTGGATGCCCTTGACGACCCTGCGGTTCGAGATTACAGGTGAAGGGCTGGTGGAGATTCCAGATACTATGGAAGCATAAAGTGGAAAGAGAAGAGGTATCATGATCTTGACGGAATTTTCCTTCTTGTCGTTGATGTCGGAATGGGGAACTTGGTAGATTGTCAAATCACAACATCCTACTCTCTACTCTCTAATAGAAATCTTGGAAACACCAAGTGGAATGTGGTGTTGCTCTTCCCAATTTCCTGCCTCGACGGCCACACGAAGTTGGAGTTGTAATGATTGTATGTGTAGACATGCTTCATTTTTATCGGGATGTTTGTGCCGTTGGGATTGCGGAACAAGAATGAGGCCCCCCCGGCTCGGACGCCTACGCGACTAAATATATTTTAACCATGTCCGTATAAATATGCGTCATATTTCGCCAACTTTGGAGATCTAATTATGACGTGGTATCGTTGCCTGCGACATGCAAGCTTTGCCTTCCCGAGCCAGCGAGGATTTGAGCTGGGGATGCAACTTCTTGCTTCTTGTGGTTAGTTAGAGACTTTGCGTGTTGTTTTTAGTTGGTTGCAAGGACGTAGCTGATACTGTGATCGTTGTCGAGATTGAAGGTTTCAGAGAGTCTAGCTTTGATTTGGTTGGAGAAGTGTTGAAGATATGGACCCCATTCGAGCACCCACACCAAACTCCTACAGTGCGCCATCCATTGATGGTAGCAGGGCGGCAATGTACGCCAATGGCTCCATAGCTGCCACCCCAAAGACAACCAGTTTGAACGAGCGTCTCAATACTGACTTCGTTGACGTTGGAGAGGATGCCGACACTATGGGAGCTCAGATTACCAAATCAATCACCGAGGTCGTGGGAGAACATGTCACTCCTCGTCTCTTGTTGATTGCTCTCCGCATCCTCAAGGCTATTACGTTTTGCTTTTTGATTCTGACCGTGGCCGCAGACTTGATGTATATTATCTTTCTTGAAATCCTCGCGGATCGGGAGGTCAAAGACCTTGCTGGAGGTCGCCGTGACTTGATAATAAGGATTTATGGTCTTTTCCTTGCAGGCGTTGCCCTTGCCATTGAGTTGGACTATGTTTACGTTGTCAAGTCCTTCTATGGTTTCAAGGGATTCATTCCCCGATCTCTTTTGATCTTCTTTGTCTCGGCAATTACTGGTGCCCATCCTCTTCATGCCGAGGTGAAGTATTCGGACGATGATGCTGCCGCTTACAACGAAATTGTCATCCCCCAGAGCGCTGTCGTCTTTCAAATGGTCACGTCCTTCATTCTGTAAGTCAAACACCCACCGTCTGTTATACTTTGGATAATGGCGACATTTCTAACAGCTTGCCCTTTTATGGCGTGGTTAGTGGACTTTGTGCCGTGTGCTACTTTGTTTTTGGGTGCTTGTGCTTTGACCGATTCACTTCCAAGGCATTCCTGTCCACAAATGATCCAGTAGCGTCGACAGCTATTGCGCCTCCATCTACAGTTCAGACTGAAAAACGGGATGCCACTGGACCCTACGCTGCAATGCAAGAGCCACTCTAACAACATGTGTGTGGTTTTATTTTGGGGCTGTTCCATTCACAAACGACATCATCACGATGCACTTTGTTTGTATTACACTATGTAGTTATTGTTATTGCGGCGTAGAATGATGCTTCTACTCTAAGTTGGTGTTAAATGGCGCAAGAACTTATTCCACTCTTCCATTTCCAGTATATAGCTTGCATTCACCTCGCAAAACTTGTGAGACTGAACTGCAATCTCGTAGGCGGCTTCCAGCACTTGGTCCCTCCTCTTTGGTGCAATTTGATGATCAAACCACAGTGATGCTTGCAACAACTTAGTCTCCAACTCCGGTGGCAGGCACATCCGTGAAATCTCCGGGAAAGGGTGATTTTGGATTCGTTCCTCAATCAATGCAATAGCTCTTTTGCGAGTGATATCCTTGCGTATCATTCCCCGATTGTAGGCTGCATATGCAACATGGCCCGCATCAAACGATTGAGACTCACGCCGGGGTGTCAACAAGTTTGTATGCACCTCAGGATCAGAAAGACGTTGACATGTGTGTGTCGCCCCGGGAAGCATTTGACATACAAAGTTTGTCATCAATTGACCTTCTTGATGAAAATCAAAAACCACCACATCGTCAAAGTGCCTGGAGAAGTACTCCTTGGCATACAAGCTCATGTGCTCCCCGTACGAATGTTTGTTGTTGGTTGTGTTCCCTGTTTCCCAAGCTTCCAGCTGAAACCTCAAATAGTCACGGAAAAGAGGGGTTGCCATACCGCCTTCAGGCGGCCAATACTTCACAAACTTGTTACCGAGATGAAGCTGGAAGTACAAAGACTTGATCCAATCGAAATAGTAGCGGTATGCGACCACCACTTGGACATGCCATCCTGCAAACAGTTCAAGGAAGAGTTTCCATGTGGCAGGGTGATCTCTCAAGTGATTAGACATTGATTCTATGCTCAGAATGATGTTGTTTCCTTTGGAGTGATGATACTGCATCCGGGATAAGAGCTGTTGATAGGCTGCATTGGGTTCTGCCGCGATAAGGCCCAACATGAGATGGTGACCTCTGATCGGAAGCTCGTCATTAGGGAGGGTCGTATTAGACCCGGGACAGTTTGTTCCTAGGTAGTAGTAGGAGTCGAATTTCGCAAGGCCTGCACTGAGAGCGATTAGGCCACATTGTATCGTCGTCGTTGCTGTTTTGGGTGGACCAACATGAAGCACAAATGTCGGCTTGGTTTGGATTGGCGTCGTCCTACCTTCTTGGTAGGCTGTGAAATTATTCGCAATTCTTGGAGTCTCAACTTCCAATTTCTCATGGAATTGAAATATTGTAATCCACCAGAAGAGAAGCACCAAGCCAATGAAGGGAGGGACGATCCTCCTGCACAAACGCATTCTCGAACAGAAATTGTGGCATCTGTTGTCGTTGTTTCCGTTACATCAGGAGAAATCGGGCGAGTCAAGCATCACATGGTATGTACGTCGTAAGAATACAACGACCACCGCCAGAAAACTCAATGCAACATCTCCATTTGTCTACTCGTATCCTGATCAATCTTCTCGCACTCTGCTTCAAGATGGTCGCCATCAATCTATATCATTGTTTTCTTGCATTGTTCACAAGTTGTTGGGGTATTTGGTCGGTTCAATCATTCGCTATTCTGGGCCCAGCATCGGTGTCTCTTCGCCATCAGTTTGCATCACAAATCCACTCAGCCTGCAGTGCTACCATCAATCCAACTAGACCGACGTTGCTCTACGCTACTCCAGAAGATACGTCGGATGCCCCTACCCCTACATCTCAGGCAGATCAGCCATCTCAGGATCCTGTGTCGTCGTCATCCAACGCTACAGAGGAGGAAGCCAAGTCAAGCAATGCAACGGCATCTGCATCTGCATCTGATAGCACCTCAAAAACTGTTGATATTTCCCAGACACCAGCGTTCCTATTAAAAAAGCTGGAAGGACTTCAAAAGAAACTAAATGAGACGGAAGGGGAAATTGAGGTAGCCGAAGAGCAGCTGAAGCAAGCCAAAGACGAATGGGCACCTGAACTAGCGAGATTGCACAACGATGTACGTACGGTTCTTTGCTATCATGGGTGGAGAATGCTTCAGAATTCTACTGCGTTTTGTGATACTGAAACTTGATCTTTTCTTTTATTTCTACAGCGAGAGCGACTGGATTCGGTTCTTGATTCTAAGACTATCAAGGAAGAGGCCCTAGCAGATGTCGTTCTGCCAACCTTGGAACTAGTCGATAACTTTGATCGCAGTTTTATAGGCAGCAATCCAAAATCCGAGGAGGATGAGAAAATCATGGAGGAATACAGATCTGTGTACACAGAAATGCTGGACATCTTTTCAAAGCATGGAGTGCACCAAGTAGAAACTGTTGGCAAGGAATTTGATGTGGAGTGTCATCAAGCTATTATGCAAGACGATAGTGACCAATACGAAGAAGGAATCGTTTGCGAAGAGTTCCAGAAAGGATTCAAGATTGGAGATAGGCTCATTCGGGAGGCTCTCGTGGCTGTGGCCGCTTAAGGGGAGATGCCTCCTTGGAAGCCTGTGTAAATCAAGAAAGCTAGAGTAGCGGTAGTGTCAACAATGTGGTCTACACCTTGATTGACACCCCACACACACACATCTAAGTGACGATAACCCAAATGACATTGTACACCCTTTCCAAGGGAAACTGGATCTTGTTCACATTCCGAAAGACCTCTTGCATATATCGTACTACAGTGCCGGTTCCCACAACCTCGCCACCTTGTACGCTTGCAGTATAGTACTACGAGTCAACGGTGTGTATTGAAGAAGGTTGTAGTGGCACCGCAGGGAAGGTGTCTACAAGGAACTGTGGTAGCTAGGGCAGCTCTCCAGAACTGGAGAGTGGCAGCAGAAGCACAGTCGTAGTATTATCCGTTATTTGGAGCAGCACCAACGTTCGCATAGTATTGTTTGAAGAACGTGAACGACCGTCCTACCGGTAGACGAGTTGCCTTCCGAGGAGCGGGGAGTGACATGAGTTTCAAGGAAGCTAGAACCACTTTCTCCTTGCAATGTCACAACTACTTCGTACTAACGTTCGTACTGGGAGTAGCAAGACCCGTAGCCAGAGGTGTACGACGACTACATCATGGGACGACGGCAGCAATGACATGATGACGAAATGATAATGAAAGACACAACTACGAGTACTGAAACCCATAATACAATACGGTACTGCTGATGTTGTATCCAGTATTGGTAGTGACAACAACGCTACTCGTATTGTTGGGGATGATGACCTCCTCCTCCTCCATTCGACTTCTTCTACGGAAAGCTGGAATGCACAGTTATTTACTCTGGATAAGACCTATGGTCACCTTGGTCACTTAATTGTCTTTACCGGGAAAATGTTTGCCGGACCAAACAATGCTCTCTTTTCCTGGGCATTAAGCATCATTTGAGGTATTAGTAGCAGTGAGATCACTAAAACTGCATGAATAATGAATAATGTGACCCCCCCGGATTCAAATGTTTAATTGGCGAACAATCTCCACGGGGCATTTGAAAACCTAACATCTGAAGACTGCCACGGGCCTTTGACAATATGAAATAATTAACAGTGTGAAAAGGCAGATCCCGGCTTCAACAAGAAACTCCCAGAATCTGTCGCGACCATATTGGCGATATATAGAAACATATAATGAAGTGCCGCTTCTTGAGTGTTCGAATTCTCAATCAAGCAAGTTTGCAAACAACCCTTCGTTGAATTCCAAATATTTGACCGAACAACTTCTCCTCAAAAAATAATCCGGCCACAACAATACCATGAACAATCATCTTGTTGGAAGGATAGAGGAAGAAGTATCCCACTCCTCCTTGGGGGGATCAAATGACTCTTCAACGAGCGGAAGTAGGCACAGTGGGACTTCATCATACGCTTCAGGTGCCACCAACGACAAAGAAGATCTCAACATTGCTTCCGACGAGGACAAAGCAGTATTCCGCATCCGGATCGCCGTGGCATTTTTCCTCACAGTATGTACCTTTGGTGCTGCTATATTGGTATATACCATCACCAGGAAGCAGGAATATGCCGAACTTGAGTCGGCGTCGACAGACTTTGCCACCAAAGTCTTCAGCTCTCTCGCTACGGCGTGGGATCAGACCATGGCAGCGACAGATGCATTTGCAGTTTCCTGTGTGTCTCTTGCAGAGGCAACGAATATGACGTGGCCATTTGTAACCATCCCGAACTCTGCAGTCCGCTTGGCGAAGGTTCTTTCGGTTGCTAGGTCCACTTTCATTGCTGTCGCTCCGCTAGTCAAGAATGAGCATCGAGAGGCATGGGACGAATACTCTGTTGCCAATGGTCCTTCCTGGGTAGAAGGAAACATCGACATACAGACAAGTTACGAAAAGTACACGGGGACTACCCCAACGAACTATACTGTCTCTGGAATGTGGAACGCAGAAGGTCCAGTACTAGGAAACAACTCCTACTACTTCCCGCTGTGGCAGAAGTACCCCACACCAGACATTTCATCCCCGCCATTCAATATGGATTTGGCTTCTTCTTCGAATACTTTTGTTCCCTCTGCTGTTAATTTCTATGACATTGTGAAGACTGGAAACGCTCATCTCTCAGACATTGGGACACCGGATGCCGGTCTTTCCAGCTTCTTCGCCGGTGCTGTGGGAGATGCATTCAATACCAGCGAGCCATTTATGGAGATTTATTATCCCATTTTTTCGGAAGCTGTCGACAGTGTGTCGGTTGTTGAAGGGGGTGGAGTCAGTTCGGAAATGCTTGGGGTAGTTTTTTTGGTGTTTCATTGGCCCAACGTCATGCATGACCTGCTTCCTGATGGGGTAAACGGGGTTATCCTTGTTGTACAAACAAGTTGTGGCTCGAGTTTTTCCTATGAAATAAACGGTCCGCATTCAACATTCTTGGGCTATGGGGACCATCATGATCCCAAGTATGACAAGTATGCATTGCAAACGTATGGCCTTGAACTGCCCAAATGGTTGGTGGGTGGCAGTGTCTACTCTGGTTATCATGTCACGCTTCAAAGTTGCCTGTATGATCTCAGGGTGTATCCGTCGGATGTGTTCGAGGAAGAGTACATTACTTCGAACCCTTGGATATACATGACAGTCACTGTTGCCATTTTCATATTCACTTCGTGTGTCTTCTTTGCTTACGACTGGATTGTGGAACGCCGACAAAAGTCGGTGATGAAAGCTGGTAAGTTTTCGCACCTATGGCTGTGTTGACAGAATCAAGTTTCTCAATTACTGCTTCTGCCATTCCAGCCTTGAAATCGTCTGCGATTGTGTCGTCGCTCTTCCCCAAGAACGTCAGGAATCGTTTGTATGACATCGGACCTAATGTTCCAACACAAAAGGGCTTCTCCGAGAAAAAGAAATTGAAAACCTTCATGTCTTCTGACTCTGGCACTCCTCCTACCGAAACTCCCATAATCTCTCAATTTGCTGGCAGTCCAATTGCAGACTTGTTTCCTGAGGCGACTGTCTTGTTTGCTGATATTGCAAACTTCACGGCTTGGAGTTCAACGAGACAGCCTAGTCAAGTTTTCATTCTACTGGAAACCGTTTTTGGCTCTTTCGACAAACTGGCTGCTAGAAGGCGTGTCTTCAAGGTTGAGACCATAGGGGATTGTTATGTTGCAGTAACGGGTCTACCGGACCCTCGCGCGGATCACGCTGTGGCGATGGTGAAGTTTGCCAATGATTGTAATGAGCAAATGCAAAAACTTACAGCAGCATTGGCTGTGACACTGGGTCCTGATACGGAAGATTTGACCATGCGGTTTGGTTTGAACTCTGGCCCTGTGACTGCTGGTGTATTGCGGGGGCAAAAAAGCCGATTCCAGCTGTTTGGGGATACCGTGAACACTGCTGCGCGTATGGAAAGCAGTGGAGAAAAATCAAGAATCCATATTAGCCAGTCAACTGCCAACGAGTTGACCAAGCACAACTACCAGCATTGGTTGTTGGCTAGGGAAGACTCCGTCAAGGTCAAGGGGAAAGGTATCATGAACACTTTTTGGGTGACTCCCCGCGGCACTGCGAAATCTTCACTAGGGGAGAGTGTTGCTGTTGATTACCATGACGAGTCAGTGAGAGAACCGACACCTGGACCTGATAAGGAGACACTCCTAAAGATTGCACGTCTGGTGGACTGGAATGTTCAGATCCTTGGAAAGCAGCTTCAAACGATTTTTGCATGGCGAAAATGTCGTCCACTGAAAGAAATTGAGGGAAGTGGCGATTTCATCAAAAACGTTAAATTCGGGTCACGCCCTCTCGATGAGGTTAAGGAAATCATTGAGCTTCCAGAGTTCGATCAACAAGTTGCCCATATCGAGACCCATGCAATTGATTTGGATCCCAAAGTCAGGTCGCTTTTGCTGGAGTATGTTACAGCCATTGCTGAAAGCTATCGTGCAAATAACCCTTTCCACAATTTTGAACAGTAAGTTTGCGTTCCTTCGGTCCAGGTGCAGTATGTTACACAGTTACAAGGATCTCACCATGTCTCTTCAGCGCTTCGCATGTGTGCATGTCTGTTTCCAAGCTTGTTAGTCGCATTGTAGCTGTCGATGAAACCTACGAGCAACATGCCGCAGGATTAACAGTGGAACAGTTCTTGCACGAACAGACTTTTGGTATCACCTCTGACCCACTGTCGCTCTTTGCATGCAGCTTCGCTGCATTGATTCACGATGTCGACCACCCAGGTGTTCCGAATACCCGCCTAGTCGAAGAGCAGACAGAGGACGCCGTGAAATACGGCAATCGCAGTGTGGCAGAACAGCGCTCAGTGGATGTCGCTTGGGACTTGCTTATGCTTGAAAAGTTCAAAGAATTGAGAGAAGCAATCTGTCCAACACCTGGCGAACTTCGCCGGTTCCGTGAACTCGTCGTCAATGGTGTCATGGCAACGGATGTGATGGACAAGGACCTGAAGAGCTTGAGGAATGATCGATGGGACAAGGCCTTTTCTGTTGCCTCCAACGAGTCGTCGGAGCGCAAAATGACAATGAATCGGAAGGCCACCATTGTTATGGAGCATCTAATTCAAGCATCTGATGTTGCCCATACCATGCAACATTGGCATGTCTTCCGGAAGTGGAACCAAAGGTTGTTTGAGGAAATGATGACGGCGTTCCACGAAGGTCGGGCTGCGAAGAATCCTGTCGAGTTCTGGTATCAAGGGGAACTCGGCTTTTTTGATTTCTACATTATTCCACTCGCAAAGAAGTTGAGTGACTGTGGCGTTTTCGGGGTGTCGTCAGATGAGTACCTGAACTACGCCATGAAGAACCGGGAGGAATGGGCCATGAAGGGAGAAGCCATTGTGAAAGATATGGAAACGCGATTTGCTATTTCCAAGTAATGGTTTAGTCCTGCGATGGTGCCCTAGAGTTATCCTCACTTGGAGGATTTGCACATAGTTTACAAAGATACGTTAGTTCTAGTTTCACTGGCTAGTTAGAGTAGTCACAATACGGGTACATTATGCGACAAACGTTACTAAAGTAACATGGCTACAGTAGTATCGCTCCGCGATACCCCAACCCGATGGTTGCAGTATTTTCGAGGGGTATTTGAGGCCAATCTGTAACAGGCAGGGTCTTCCAAAGAATGCGAGGGCCGTTTCATGTTGCTCGTGTTGATTTCATTGTCGGATGTCGAGGACATGGTGATAGCCGAGGTTGTTGCTGTGGTTGCTGCTACGAGGGATAAGTGGAATTTTTGCATGGCATTATTTAATGAACCGCCCAACTACCAGTTGTAACAGGTTACCGGTAGTGATTTACGTAGGATTCTACAGGACCTTCTACAACCAGTCACATTAAAAGGCAACTTGCTGGACTGTATTGGTCGGTGGATGACATTGCAGTTCTTTGGATGAGTGAAAGATCAGAAGATGGTGACTCCGATCGCTCCCCTTCGTTGCTAGGTTCATCGTCGTCTGCTGCTTCCAGCACTGATACTGAAATTCCATTCAACGAAACACGCCTTGGCCAAAGCGATGAATCAACCGACACAGAGGATTCTGCCGTGGCTCGAGCACCCCAACACGCATTCAAAAAGAGGCAGACGTACACGAAATCTCGTGGGTTTCATAGGGCTCGAGTTTCTACCCATACCCCTGCCTCTGAAGGACGGGCTCGTCAGGATAGGACATGGTCTGACTCTGACAATTCATACGAATTTGACCGTGAGAGAAAAATAGTATCAAAGAAACGACTTCTGAACTTCGAAGGAAACAGTGATTGTGTATGGGGTCAGCGGAGCCTCCAGAGGAGGCTTGATCTTGACCAACTGGATCGTCTGATTGGACTTGCTCATGGCACTGAACATGGATTTCCACTCCACGGTGAAGGAGATGACATTCAACGCCGACCTATGGCTAATTCACATGCGCCCCAGGATGCCTTTTGGAGCGGGCTTTTACAGAATCCCAATACCCCATTGCCTCCATCCATGCTAAACTTTTTCTCACAGAGAGCGATTCAAAACCCAGAGTTTGATGACCAATTATCAGAGCAGTTCGGGGATTCTGCTCTGGTCGCTGTTGGGATGTTCATTGAAGAAATCATCACTGCTTCCTTGCTTCCACATGCTGGTTTTCATGTTCTACGTTGTCGCGCATTGGAAATGATTGGCGATTTAGACGACACCGACAGCAGCTTGTCTCCGCCTAGCCACAACTCTGCCGCTCACCCTCTTACAGGAGAACGGATTTCCTACGATGTACGAAACATGGGTCAGAATGAATCTGCATTCCAGGCTTGGACTCTACCACCTGAAGAAGCCGCCATGAAATTGGCCGAGCAAGGATTCCTTCCAAAAACTGGTATCGACTTTTGGAAGGTCCCCACGAGAACGCCGGCAGCTTTGCAGGGAGGCGGAGACGAATTCTTGCAACACCTTTGTGATCAAACGTTTCGAAACCAGGACATTGTTTCGAAGAACAAAGATCTTGTGCCTTTGTTTCAAGAGTCATCTGGAGAGACTGGCAACTCACAGACAACCATCAACCCTGAAAAGAAGCGTAAACACCAAACTCTAGGAGAGACTACAGTGCCCGACGATCGTGACGTTCCCAACTTCACAAACAATGATCCAACTGGCGAACCACTACAACAGGACATGAGAGGACCCAATACCTTAGGCCAATCAGACTCAAGCTCCACTTCCAGTGACGGTGTCATATTAGATGATCTAAAGTCACGGTGATCCAACCTTGTTCAGCTGACCACTATGGCTGTAGGTTATTTCACAGCATCGTTAGAGCTGAAATCTAAGTTGATATATTCTCAATATAGCAATCGAAACTATTGAGAATTGGACTTCATCTGAGCTGACTTTCGCTCAAAGATAAGCAAATAGCTCTCAGACACACCGATCAACTGTGGCATGGTCTCTTGCACGTGCAAGTCTTGCATTTCGTACCATTGTTTGCCCGCTTTGTGTTGGACATGGCATTTGTAAGATCCATCTTGAAGGGGGTCGTGTTTCCCTTCTCGACCCACATCTGCTGGCAAATCGTGTGTGATATTGGCAAGGAGATCGTACTTGTCTGCCAGCATATCGGGGAGACTCTTTGTTACAAAATCAACAGCCGCCTCAACCAATTCCGACTTTTCTAATGCTCCTTTGGTTAGATGATCTTGTCCATGCCCTGACAGGAGTGCCTTTAGTTGTTTGACCTGTAGATATCGAAAGAAAACAGTTTTGAGACCACTCGAACAAAACTAAGCAAATCAACACAAATCTAGCAATCGTACCTCCATATTCCGCACTTCCTCTTCGGTAGGAGGTGTCTCCCTTGGCTTTTCAGGAAAGGTATACTTTCCAAGATCAAGGTTTTTGACTGGAAATGCAACAATCGTAGGGTTCTTCTCCCTCGAATATTGATTGTTCTTGAAACGTGCCAAATGTAAAATGAGATAGGGTGGCAGTTCTCTCAATCGATATCGTTTCTGTTGCACTTGACCACTCTTGCTCAGGGCATCCGAAAAGGACACACCATCAAACTTCTTCAACACATTGACCAGGGGCTCCTGTGGAATGACCAAACCTCCCTCATCGTCACGGAACAATGGTTTTTCAGGAATATCCAAAGTTAGCTGCAAAAAGTTGGTCTCCAAGGTTGACTCTTCTATATCCACTTCCATGGCAGCAGGGCCTTCTTGCGGACCCTGTGCTTCTTCTTCATCCTCTTTCTTTTCCACTGCCTTGACTTGTTTTCGCTGTCGGGTTGTGACCTCCACTCGTCCTTGGAAGCATTGATAGATAATACTCGAATTGCGTTTTCTGTTTCCCCCCAACCCCAAATGGAGTGAATTCAGAAACCAGGCCATGAATTCCCCGGCTTCGGCTTGTTGTCCCACTTGGAAGCGCTTCTTGGAAGCTTCGCTTACAGCTTGAATCAACATATGCGGGTCTACGTGACTCTTGAAGCGTTTGTCACTCCATATCTTTCTCACCAATTCTCCAAAGCATTGGACCAGGGGAGACATTCTCTGTGTCTTTGGGGCGCCACTCGAATTCTTTGACTTTTTCGATAGTGTCACGAGGGTATCTCGATGTGTGAGACGCAAAAAGTAGTCACGGAGAGGCCGGACATGGGCTAGCGCTTGCACGACGGCATTGACACAGTCGGTTTTGGTGAGGTTGTTCAATCCCACATATCCCGGAAGGTACCGACGACCAAACAAATCACGGGCTAGCCCCGTATTCGAATCGATTTGGGCAATTTCTTGAGATGTAAATGTAGGATGCAATGCGGCTGAAATATCGGACAGACTCGGGTCATGAATTTCGTAGTCGTCGGGAAGGCAATGAAAGGTGGCGTTGGAAAGATGCACGAACACAAAGTGCCCTTCATCTACGGAATGCGTATACGCCGGTGTCTGTCTTCCTCTTCCTCGAAAGAATTTTCCACACACTAGACATCCGTAGACATGAGGACCAGTCTCCAAAGAGACAGAACAAGAGGGTTCAAAATCAAAGTCCAACATGGATCGTTGGATAGTATCCAGGTATGGACAGGAAACATCATCTTCTGTGCCCGCCTTTCGCTTTCGATCGCCGCTTGACATGATTTTGTAAGTATTCTTTGTTGTAGAATGCGAAGACGTTGAGAGATAGTTGGTAGTAACAACAACAACAAGAGACGGACAGGGTCACACAACAGGTTGATATCTATGTAAATGGTTCCAGGAGATGGCAGTGGTCCAACACTGTCTTGACTCCAGTGAC
This sequence comes from Nitzschia sp. Nitz4, assembly GCA_013372465.1. NCBI lineage: Eukaryota > Bacillariophyta > Bacillariophyceae > Bacillariales > Bacillariaceae > Nitzschia > Nitzschia sp. Nitz4. Next base: position 25,507 of record WXVQ01000118.1, read on the forward strand.
TACTGGAACTTTGCACCCCGTTCACGGACGCCTGACTGACATGGACCATGGCCACAGCCACGCCCCATCTCCACACTTCCTCGTGACTCTCTCGTCATTCTTTGCTTGAACGAGCTTGCATTACTCTACTTTGCAATACGTTACACCTGAAGATTAGAACGGAGATATTATGGACTTCAAGGGACAGCAATTAGCAGAACTCATTTTCTATTGGGTGATCCTGGCATTTGGTGCCATTGGCTGGGTGATTGGTTTCGTGCAACAAGACTTTGCCATTGTATTCAAGTGCTGGTTGGCTGGAGTTGGTCTATCCGTAGTGGTAAGTTTCTTGGTTGTCTCTATCATTCATTGTTATCAATCCATGGATTCCTCTGGAATGCCTCTCACCTGTGTCTTGTGGCAATCTATTGTAGCTTTGCGTTCCTGACTGGCCTTTTTACAACCGAAATCCTGTCAAGTGGCTCGAGTCTGTTCCCGATCGGCAAGTGGAATAATCCTACAATGGATTGAAAACGCTTTCCAAGCTTCAAGTGAATGTTGGGCAATCGTCTCGAAAGGGGAAGCATTCAATTGCTTCTCTCTTGTCATCCCTGGTTGTCCAGGTTCCACAGAACCGTCTGGGTGAATTCGGAGGATTGTCTCCAGTTGTATATTACTGCAGCACATAACTTTGCAGACTTCTTTGGGATTTTAAACTTAGAAGATTATTGTCCTATTTGCGCTGTCAGCGTGGTGATACCTGTGTACAAATTCAAAGAGTTCGACCCGCTCAGTGGCAGTGTAGGCACTTGCAGGTGCCATTGGTTTCAGAGGAATACAACCACCATACCCGAAGATGCATGGCTGATTCCAACCCTAGAAACTATTGTAACAAACCTTTGTAGAGGAGAATAAATAATAACATTGTACTAATTGTACACCTCCTAGCGGAAAACAGAATCCAATGGATCCTCGGGAACCACAATCTCTTCCTTGCGAACCTTTCGCTTCTTCTCGGATTGTTTTCGGTTCATGTACGCATTTCCCTTGCGCTTGTATTGCATGGCGCGAATCTCGTTGGGAGAAACAAAGGAAGGGTTTTGGAACAAGGTTTGTCCGCCAAACGATCCTCGGAAGATGCGAATGGGGTTGAGGACAAAACGAGGGCCAATCTCCACCAAGGACGTTGCCTCCTCTTGTCCAGATTGCTTCTTGGCCATTTGGGCCTCTAGAGCATTCGTGGGTTGCTGTTCGAGAATTTGATAGTTTCGGACCCAAATCTGGAACACAACAAAGTCAAGAGTGAGAAAGAAGGTTCGACGAACATGGACAATCAGAAATCGATATCAACTTTGTCTCATTCCATCGTAGTCTATAGTATGATGTTGTTCTCACTCCCGTAGGTCTGACATACGCTCATCATTTTTGTAATCATGGACAAATCGTGCTTTGTTCCAGCAGCAACCACCAACCACAATGGCATGGACTCACCTTGTTGTCTGCATAGTAAAACGACATGATTCGGTCCACAAAGGGTTTGGCTTTGGGGTGTCCCCTGGGTGTGCCAAACACATCAACAAAAAGTTCCTTTAACAGTTGCAGGTGAGGAACTCGCTCAAAGGCTTCGTCGAACGACAAGATGGGCCGACTTCCCTTCATGCAATTTCCAGTCAATCGCAATTCATCCATCGTGTGAACGTTGGAGACATGGAACTTGGCACTGGGACCAGCCTGTTGTCCAACACGGCCAACCCACAAGTACGCATCCTGATGCTTTCTGCATTCCAGGAATAGTACCGTGTTGCAACTTCGCATTTCGGCAATGTCGTTGACGGCTCGACCCAATCCAGTCTTTCCAGGATCCAGCTTGGACTCCTTCTTGTAGTGTGGCAGGAGGGTTCGAATATCCTCCAACAAATGCCTGTATCGAGCTGTTGCTCCCCGAAGACACAATACTAGGCATCGCTGCTTATTTCGGTATTTACCATCACTGACAAAGGTCTCCTCCTCTACACTGCCTTGGTCGTTGTCATCAGCCGTCAGTGGTTCCGTCTCTGGAACATGAGAGTCATCGTTTTGACTCTTGTCAACCTTTTTGAATCCCTTTGATTTGGCCATGGTTTGTGACAGAGAAAAAGAAAATGTGCCGAGGAAGATTTGGTTGGCAGACAACCAAGTACTCGTAGTGGACTTGTTCAATCTCCCACAGAACAAAAAGGTTGGTTGGTGGATGGGAATCCGATATCAATTGTTGGTCGGGTGGGCGGAAGGACGCCAGATAGGTTATGAGACGGCGCTTGCAAAACCCGGATATTCATCAAGGGGCGGGGGGCACAAAGCGGTACTCGGTTCCCAGCGATTCAACTCTATGATTTAAGCTCCGCGTTTGCTGTATAGTTCCCTTTGATCGGATTCTGTCATACTACTTTTTTACCCGCTTCTTTGACGCGGCTCAATTATAGTCTGAACTTGGTGGCCTTCCACCATGTGACGTGAAATACAAGACGCCTACCGCACTTAGGGCACTTGAAATGACGGGTAGTTTCGTTGCAACGGCATGCGCGAGGCGGGAAGAGAACACATACCAGATTTCTACGACGACGTCGAATGGGTTTCGAGAAGGGTGGTACGGAAGAAGAGGCGGTTCGATATTATTCGATATTATTATTGTCACTGTACACGCCACTGCTGCTTACGACGGCACCGTAGCGGTAGTACAGTGCGGTACTGCTGCAGCGAAAGTGTCCACCCAAAGTGCTTTGAGACCTGCGGGAGGTTGTTGTTTGGATCATCTGGAAGACTGCGATCACAATTCATCGAAATCATTTACGCTAGATCGTATATCTCAAGTACAAGAAGATCGTAGTATCATAAAATGAACGAGACGATGAAGACTTCAAGGCGGAGTTCTCCGTTGGCGTTCGACTGGGGGGACGATGCATTTGGCGACAAGAACAAAATTGACCTTTTGGACCCTTTTTTGGAAAGCAACGATGGATCTTTTGTCAGTGAGGAACAGCTTGAGTACTCCACAGAGACTACTCCCAGACCACTCGCCATGCTAGACACAGTGACCCCCAAGACGGAAGAGACCCAATCAACGTCCGGAGGCGAGAGCAAGAAGCGAAGCTTGCAGGCGTCGACCGGGACTGGCGAGTCTTCTGGAGGCTTCAGCAGACGCAAAAAGAAACCCAAGGGCATGCCAAAGCGCCCTCTGTCGGCGTACAATCTGTACTTCCAGTCCGCAAGGGCCAAGATTCTTGCCACGGCTGAGGGAGAGGGGCAGAAGATTGGGTTTGAAGGGCTCGGCAAGATCATTGGCAAGAAATGGCGCGACATTTCCGCAGCGGACCGCAAGGTCTATGAGACTTTGGCCGAAAAGGACGGTGAGAGATACAGAAAGGAGATGGAGGCGTTCAATGAGTTAAAGGCCAAGAGGAAAGAGGCAGAAGAGCGAGAGTCGGAATCGAGGTTCAACGCCAGCCTGCCCCGCACCACAACACCGCAACCAAGCGCTTTTGAGTCCACCTCATCGTATATCATGCGATCGCCAAATACAAATCAATCGTCCGACGGCTTCGTGGTAGCTCCCATGGGGGGAGCTACCGTGGAAGTTACTTCCAGAGAGGAGTTCTCGAGACTCCACAACATGACGGCTCCGGCACCCATGCCGTACGGGGGAGCTCCCGCGTCCTTTGGAAACCCACCTAGCGCAGAGAACATCTCGCCCTGTCCACCGTACCCCCCTTCGTATGAATCCAGCATGCACCATGCTGGGGGGTCACGGCATCCCATGATGGGAATGGCACAAGGAGTGGAGCCGGTTGCGCCGCCGGATGGATTTCAAATGCCGCCTGGCATGGAGATTGTTCTAAGCGACAGAGCCGGAAAGGACCGAAAGTATCGAGTCCAATACAATTGTTATTCAATGCCCAGAGATGCAGCCCAGAAGTTCATTCAGAACCTCACGGGCGCGTCCTCCAATGATCCCAGAAACCCTTCCTTTCACCAACATCCGGTCAACAATAACATGTCCGGTGGCCAACCGCCTCAAGGGTAAGTGTTTCGGCTGGTTTCTGTGGTTGCTGTGGTTGTTGTATGCTCACCTACTTGTACTAATCCGGTCATTCTATATGCTTGGGAACAACAGGGCTCCCTTTGGAAGCTGGAATTTTGGATTGTAGCATACTTCCTGTGTGCCTACGTTTATGTTCTAATAGTATACTGTGTGAAGTGGATGTTTCCGCTAACTTGATGCTCGTGGCTGGACCCAGTTTGTATATCTCTATTAAAACACATGGAGTGTGTATCCTTTTAGAACGCAGTCAATTCGTCCATGCCCAGCTCTTCAGCCCCACTCCCATTACCCATACTAGCTAGTCAGTTACGCTGGACCCGGTGGCTTGGTTGCCCCAAGAGATAGCTTTTTCCTTTTCCAAGCGTGCAACGGCATCGGTTAGGTTCACGCTTTTTGGAACACACGTGGAGACTGCGAAAGTAATTCAACACGGGCGCGTGGCATTCGTACTACCCGTTAAGTAAACGTGTTGAAGTTGGCACACTCCAAGATGTCCTCAAGGACCAAGTGTGTCTGAAATTGTGAGACTCCGGCAGTGTTGGCCCATCGACTGGAACAGCATGTGGCAGGAGGTGATTCTCAAGTAGCTGCTCGAAGAAAATGGAGTTTCCATTCTTCTACCGGGTGGGTGGGTACGAGTGGTGGGTGCCGCCGCCGATTGGCCTCGTGTTCTTTTTGGGGTAATGAATAGAATAATAGAATCTGTTCCAGGATGTTTAACAGTTCTTTCCGGCTCCCATTTTTTAGAAGAGGGTTTGTTCGACAATGGTGGGTTTCAGTAGTAATACGTAGTACCACCACTGTTGTAGTCGCTTCTTGTTGTGGTGGTGATGAGGGATAGGTTTCATCAATTCATCATGGTTCATGGTGATGGGAGTCATTAGTCATCCATTATTACCTGCCCACTATGTACCACCGCTGGATAGGACGAGAGGAATGTGGGGGACGATGTCCCCATGATACTAGGGGATATCCCCTCCCCTCCTTTTCCAAAGTCGCAGGAGTCGATTGACATTTGGAACCTCCACCTCATCTCTTTGTCTTTGGACCAACCACGGACTTCAATCTCCTCATCGATCATGGACACAGAACAACGGTCCCAGCCAAGCCCAGTGAAATTATTGGCATAACATAGAACTCATAGTCAGATGATTTCAAGAAAAAGGACAGCAACATGCGGAACTCAATCTAGAGTATTGGTGCTCCTACTAGGTGTTGCCGTTGTCTTTGGGATGAACAGCCACGGTTCGAGTACATCACAAGGGACACTTCGAAACTCTGCCTTTTTGTTTGTCAAGCCACAAGCCAATACAGAGGCCACCAAGGAGCTGGTGGAAGCCAAATTGAAAGATTCCAATATCGATATTGTCAAAGAAGTATCTATAGATGGAGGTACTATTGAACGCGATGGTCTCATCGATCAGCACTACTACTCCATCGCCTCCAAGGCAACCAAACTTGCTGCCAGCGAAATACCTGTACCCACAGACAAGTTCCTAGACTTTTTTGGTGAACCTTGGAGCACTGTACTTGAGGAAGAGAAAGCATGCAATGCTCTAGAGGCGTGTCAACGCCTGGGGGTATCTCCAAGTCAACTTAGTGAGATTTGGAAAGAAGGTCCAGTAGTCAAGTTGGGGGGTGGGTTCTACTGTGGAAAGGTTGATATCAATGGGAAACCAAAGTTGTATGTGTTTAATGCTTTCTTCTTGTCAATGCGGGAAAAGTTCATTGGTGACAACTCTATCCATGGCTACGTGGTGGAGTGGGAGCCCAACGACCTACCGTGGTCACAGTTTCGAAACGACTTGCTCGGGTAAGTGATCGTCAAGTAGTCTATCAGTCTATTGTATGGCGGACTTGTACTCATCTGTTCTGGGACTATAGGGATACAGATCCGTCGAGTGCACCCAAGGGGTCCATTCGCCGTGCGATTCTGGAGGAGTACAAGACCCTGGGTTTGCAAATTTGTCCAACCAAATCTGACAACGCAGTCCATGCTTCGGCTAGTCCATTTGAAGGTCTCGCCGAGAAAGTCAACTGGCTTGGTATAAGACTGGAAGATGACCCTTTTGGGCAGGCGATACTTCGCCTTGGTATTCCGAAGAGGAAGATTGCAGCTTGGTTCAACGATCCGTTCATCCGCGTCAGTGACACAGGTCGAGGTAGTATATTTGATGCCTTGGAGAACTTGGATGCTAGTGATTGTCTGATGAAACTGCACCAGTTGCATGAACTGAACCAATGACCGGATACCATTTGTCCCTTATTCTTGTGATAGAGTGCACCTAAATAGTCTGGCGATAGTGAACTATTTGATGTAATAACCTTCCATATTCTATTGACCTTTGTATACAAACACCTTGGTGTAGCTTTCGTGGACGGATCGGAGCAGTGCTTTGCCCATATTGTCCAACATCGAGTTCAATTGCAACGTTTCATGTTGCTGCAGTAGATCTAGCAAACAATAAATTCCAGAGGCAAGGCTGTTTCGTCTGGTTTGGTCGAGGTCACGCTTCAAGGCGTTCACGAACTCGACCACAATGCAGAGAACGTGCTTTTTGTAGACATCCTTGTGAGGGAGCAAAAGCTCACATAAACGACAAAACTGTCTTCCTCGTGCAACAATTGTCGGCTCGTCGAGGCCTTCTTGTAGGCAATACTGCAGTACCACCTCGATTGAGCACACAACGGAAGGTACACATCCGTACAGTTGCTTGGAAAAGCGCTGCAACAAGAAAATGAGGAGTCCACTGTAGGCGTCGAACATCTCATCACTGATACTGCAACGTGTTGTTTTGCTACCCACACCAGGATTGACAGCTGTGACCAACGAAGCAAGGACCAATGCAAGTTCACGCTCTCGGACGTTGAAAACCTCTTTCCTGCTTACGAGCACCTCAACCAGCATTGTGGCCGGGACAATGGCTTCCCTTCCCCTCTTTTCCATGGTTCTCAAGGCCAACACAAGAATACGAGGAGAAAAGTCTGAAACAACCTCTAGCTGGACTTCCGACTTTGCCTTTAGAACAACTAGTCGCAGAATTCGCAAATTCGTGATGACTGTCTCTTCGTTTTCGGAGAGAATAACTTCCAACGAAGACTTCAAATCCTCCACGCCCATGGTTGACACTAGCTCCGAAATAGACGACTCTAGAAGGGGCGAGGCCTGATGATTCCATCGTTTGGAAAGGGCAGAAAACAAATCCAGTCTCATGACCTTGCTGGGGTTGGATGAAACCAATGCAGCCGCCAAAGTGGAACAGAGATAGGCTCCTTCTTGCTTCCCCAAGTCGCCAATACCCCTCTCAATTGCTTTGAGTACCTTCGACTCCAGTTGAGAACGTGTGATTTGAATCCAAATGGCGTCGCCCTTAGTTCGAAGACAGGCGGCAATGAGTCTCGTAGCACTGACCAACGTGACTTTTCTGCAAGAATGGCCAGCCAACGCATATTCCTCAGCCTTTTCCATGAGGCTTCCAGCAACAGAAGGTGCAAAAGATGCTTGTACTCCATTCCCTTCATCTTCTGCATACAGAACTGATACGGCCTCAGAAACCAGAGAAGCACAAACCGCGAAGTCGAACTCCTTCTTCGTTGCCGCACTGGTCGAAACCTCGGTGGAAACAATATTCGATAGTGCAGCCAGACTTCCATGCCTAACAACGCAAGTTATCATTGCACCGAACAAATGGCAAGTTGCCCGTAACAAAGAGTTCTGCATATGGGAGCTGGCTTCTTCGGAACCTCCCATTTTCGTTGTATGCTCGAAAATTGATTTCAGCAACGCTAAGCTGGCGATTGGAAAATCAGGAATAGCTTGGTTTTGGAGCAGCAATTGAGCCATGATGTTTCTCAATCCCGAAACAAGCATGAGTGCCTGAGAGTTGACCTCTTCGCCTACTTCTGAGAGTGCGATCCCGACATAACACAGGTTAAGGCATGTTTCGAACAAAACCCCTTGCTTGTCACCGAATTTCCAAATAGATCCCATCACAGAGGAGAGGATGCGAAGACACCTATTTGCATGCATCAAGGAGATAAAGATATCATGTGGCAAGACTGCCGACTTCCGTCGCAAGTCCTTCCGTAGAACTTTAAGAGCAGTGAACATGGCATCTGAGTTCATTGACTTTTGTCCGAAGGCAAGGAATGTTCGGCAAGACTTGTAGCTTTGGAGAGCATCTTGTAGACAGTGACACACGAATTGTATTCCAGTGGCACCGAAGTTGGATAGAACATTGGGGTTTTCAAAGAAACTTGCATCATTGAGTAGTTGCATGGCCGGACTATCAGAGACCGATTTGGTACACACGGAGAAGAAGTGCGAAAGGAATGAGCTCATGTCAGCTTCACTAGAATACTGTGACCACGAAGCCAATGTCTTTCCCAAGAGGATCCATCTCGATAGTTCAGTGTCTCCGTGCAAAGAATCCATTGAGTTCAATGCGAATAGTGCCACGTTCTTTGCTTCCTCTGCTTCATTCAATTCATCCGCATCGGTTGCGAACGCCACTCGTTGCAGTTCATGGAGTCTACCATGCAGTTGTTGGGCGCGATAACAGGCTAGCAGATGTAGTTCTGACATGAGTCCCTCAGATATAGAAACCTTCGCATCTCTGGATTCGTCACTCAGGAGCTCAATGGCTTCGGTCAACGCTAAAGCGACACTAGAGGGAATTGCAAAATCTCCAATGGTATCATCCTCGGTCATCTGACTTTGACTCCAGAAGTCGCAACGGTTTCTGAAATCAATGTTCCAACTGCAGAGACGAACGCCAAGTTGAGCCGGGACATTGTTCGAAGACAAGTCAATCGTTTTCCCAGTCAGAGCGATAACAGCTCCGGCGTTCAGTTGATCACAAATCGGGCTCAGTTCTTGTGCCGAGGAAGAATTCAGCTTGGTACTTTTCATCACCAGAGTCAGCAAATGAACCACAAGTACCACGCAAAGTTCATGCGAATGGTTTCCTGTCGCACCGTTTTTGAAACGAGTGGCTTCCGTTTTGATCCACTGGTTGCTCTCAGTCAATATTTGTTTCACTTGATGGATTGGACTGGCTTCCACTGCATCCCCGAATGCCTTGGACACTTCCATGTCTTGAACCAATCGAACAAGGGTTTGAAGAGACACCTCTCCCTCCTTCTTGCCTCGTAGCTCCGTGGCGGCTTCAATAAACGCCCAGCACAAGTAGTCCAATTGACGCAGCTTTCGGTAGGTGGAAATCAATGTACAGTAGAAATCTCGTGCCGAATCCCATACCGTAGCAAGTTGCTCCTTGGTGTCATGTTTTGGAACTGTCCGAGCAATTGAGGACGAAAGACTATCATGAAGAAGCAAATGGTTCAATTTGGCAACCGTGGACAAGATCGAGAAGATGATACCACCTTGACTCGAGGCACTCTCGGAAGAAATCGATGACACTCTCATCAATTTCCCCACCATTCCTTGTAGAAAATGAAATTGTTTGTCCTCTACATCAATCTCGGAAGGTAGGTAAACATCTTTGGCCAACATGACCTCCAGGCACTGGCCAACACTCTGAACAGCTACTTCTGACAGAATAGAGGTCGTCGTTGTTGTTATCCGGGAATTGGTCAACATGGGATGCGTCAAACGAGCAAACACATGAAACTGCAACGTCCGCATCTTTTTGGCCAGGACAGACCGCTTTCGCTCTCCACCTTTTTCATGGTTGCAAAGTTCATTGGTAGCATCGACAAATCCGTCAAACAGAATAGGAACAAAGCGCAGAACTGAAGTTATGACGGATTCGTTTACCGATGGCGTGTCATCTTGTATCATTTGCGTGACGAACGACAAAAAGTCATATTGATAACAACGCAAGTGAGCACCAGTTGGGTCCTTTTCGGTGGATTCGTCGACTTGCATGGAATCGGGATTGGAACGTTCATTGTCCCAAAATGCTGGCAATTCCAAGTTGGTAATGGAACGAAATCCATCCATATGGTGTTGTTGACTAAAGAGTCCTTCCCGTACAAAGGATTGAATGCGGGCTTGCGATGCTTGCTTCATGGACAAGGTCTCTCCAGCAGTAGTGGAAGCTGTGGCATTCCAGTAGAGGTTGGACAGGGCCTCTAGGATGTGTAGTCGCAACAAAGAATGAAAGGCTTTTTTAGGGTTGGCCTTGGGCAAGGAGAGTTGCAAGAGCTTGACTGTAGTATGAACCATTTTGACCAGCCTAATGCCTCGCAAAGATTCCTCCTCTCCCTTAATGGTGGCGGTAGTGGTGGCGACTGCTTCCCCAAGCGGGGGTAGGAGCGTGTCACAAATGGCATCAAAGGGTGGATGATAGAATCGTTCCAACAGAATACAATAACATGAAGTGGCGGCATCTCCAATCTCCACCAAATCCGAGGAAGCCACCGCCATGGCCCGAGGAATCAATTTGTGAATAGAAGTCGTTGGCAGGACAGTGGCCATCACTTCCGCTACATCAGATGGATCGGATGCATCGTTAGTCCCCAAAGACTCCAAACACACCGAAAGAACCTTCCACTGTAATGATTTCTGTGCTTGTTGTTTGGGCGGTGTTTGGGAAATATGTTTGACAGCCCAGGGAAGTAGCAAACGAAGAATGTCAGCCGTCGATACCAGTCCTCGTACAGTTTCCTTATCCCCTTGGTGTTTCAAAATATCAAGCAAATCTTCCACAACATTGGTGATTTCTTCCTCACTCGTCTCGACATCTTTGGAGAGTTTCAAAAACGAGACTACCAACGGAAACAAGGGAGGAGTTTGTTCCGTTGGATACTGTCGTTGTTGACGCCGTTGGACTTGTTCCAACTCTGAAAAGTTCTTGATACGCTTTCGCTTGGGCATGTTTTCTTTTCTTCGGATCAATGCCTGTAGATGGTTGCTACGCCAACCTTGAGCCTGTTCCCCACTGTAGTAAAGGTAGAGAGCCTCGACAGATGGTCGGAGGGAAAATTGGTCGCCGAATGGTTGGATTGGGACGAGCGTCTGTCCTGCACTTTCAAGGATGGACTATTTCGACTCATTTTCGCAATTTCGGAAACCAGAGTTCGCGACCAGAGCTCACACCAAGCACTTTCTGGTTGTTGGTGCACTCCCTCACAACAATCAACAATTGCCATTCTATGGCCACAACCTCCTAGCCTAATCGCATTGTTTCTCTCTGTACGCCCCCAACTCCTTGGAAAAACACAACAACAGAACCATGTCATCCCGCATGGAGGGAATGGAACGGCGTCATTCTCAGCGAGACAGTTCTGTGCCAACGTTCCAGGACTCCAAGTCAAGGAGATCACGCCGTTGCTCTCGTAAGGACTACTCTCCGCCTCGGGGCCGTTCTTTTTCCACCAGTCGAAGTCGTAGTCGTTCCAGTAGCCGAGATCGTCATTCTAGAAGACATCGCCGTCGCAGTTCGAATCGCCGCCATCGACGTTACCATCGAGATCGAGACCCTGACTACGATTCAGATGTACAACTCCGTGATTCACGCAAGAAACGCTCTCGACGTTCTTCTCATTCCCTCGATATATCCCCAAAGTCCAAAAGCCGCCGAAGAGGAACCTCTCGTTCCTACGACAGTGACGATTCCATTCGATCGTCGCATCGAAGACACAGAAGGACCCATCGTCGAAGTAGTTACTCCCCCGATGGTTCCTCACGCGAGCGATCCTCCAAGCGAAGAGGGCGGCGAAGGAATCGAAAATCCTCACGCAAGCGTCGTCGGAGGGACAACTATTCGGATCGTGACGACAAAAGTACCAGTGTTTCTCGGTCTCCAAGGTATCCTCTGCCTCCAGTAGAGGTTCCACCAAGAGCAGGGGTAGTGAGCGACGAAGATGACCATGCCAGACTACCACCACCACCTCCTCCACCACCGGTAGGCCGAGACACTGTGGAGGCTCCCAAGGCTTCATCAGACAAGAAATCACCCGAGCCTCGGAAGAGTTCACACAAACGAAAAGGGAGTGCTTCGTCGAGTCATGATGATACCGTGGGGCACTTTCAGGGAGGGGAGGGGACTGTTATTGACGATCGTTATCGAGTCGAACGTGAAGTGGGGTTGGGGACCTTTGGGAAAGTGTTGGAATGTATTGATTTGAAGCGCAGCAGAGATCGCTCTAGATCGGGCCGTTCCAGTGAGCGGTATGAACGAGTGGTGGCGATCAAGGTCGTTCGAAACGTCAAGCGATACCACGAGTCAGCCGTTATCGAAGCAGACATCCTAGAAGATGTCAATCGCAGGGGAGGGCGAGGAATATCTCATTGTGCTATTATGTATGATGCTTTCAGTTTCAAGGGACATTATTGCATGGTGTTCGAAAAGCTTGGTCCATCCCTCTACGATTTCTTGAAACGACACAAATACCGCCCGTTTCCATCGGTGTGTGTCCGAGATTTCTCCAAGCAATTGCTGGAGACCCTGGAGTTTCTCCATAGTTTCCGCCTGATTCATACCGATCTCAAACCCGAAAATATTCTCTTGCTTAACTCACGTGAGGTCAACTATCAAGGCCGAATCATCCCGGAATGCACCAGAATTAAAGTCATTGATTTTGGAGGGGCCACCTATGATAGTGATAAGAAATCTTCGCTTGTCAACACGAGACAGTACAGAGCTCCAGAGGTCATGTTGGGAGCGGGTTGGAGTATGCCATCTGATTTGTGGTCTGCAGGTATGTCCAAACAACGGTAGGGTACGGAAGATTCGAGTGTGTATGATGTATCTCCCCCCCCCCCCCCCCCCTTTTTTTTAGGATGTATTTTGGCAGAACTGTACCAAGGTGAACTTCTTTTTGCCACTCATGATAACTTGGAACACTTGGCACTCATGGAGCGAATTATTGGATTATTTCCTCGCCGTATGTTGCGCCGAGCCAAAAACAAAGAATTGATCCAACAAGCGTTCAACAGTTCACATCTCCATCGAATGGATCAAGTCTTGCCTCCCCAGAATCTGGCCTATGTCAAGCGTTCCAGACCCTTGGAGTCTATTATCGCGGACGTTGATGGTTGGTTCCTTCGACTCCTTCGCCGAATCTTGGTTATTGATCCGGAAGACAGAGCTAGTGCACGAGAAGTGTTAAAAATGTTTTAGTAGTGTATCTATTGAGCCTATTCTACAGCAAGCTTATTGAATTGGCCAGCTCCCGGCGACCCACAGACCAAAGAGAGGCATCTTGGTGTGAGTCGGGTCAGTCAGAAGCGAAATCCTTGTCTCTTTGTCTGGCCGTCGGTGAAGTCGGCGACGGAGGACCGCGGAATGAGCAACAACAAGTCAATCCACAGCCGGATAATTTTGTTGTGATCGATATAGCAAGTACGTACACGAATCGATACCAGGGAACTCTCGCACTTGGTGTTTGCGCTTCTAATTCACTTTCTAACTCCTTGAACTCCCTTCTATCCACAGAAGTGACTCAGTAGCAACTATGCCAGTGCCAAGAAGACGAAAGGCTCAGGGCGTGTCGGCCCTTGTCAAGTCCCCCTTGATGGCTTTGAAGCTTCTCGATATTGATTTTGTATTCAAGCAAACAAAGACTCTGTTACTCTATGGATTCGCCCCTTCTGTCATTATTTTGGGTATGTTCACGGAACCATCTCCAGCAAGTTGGTTTGAGTTGATCAACATCTGGTAATCCACCCCCATTTGTTGTCCATATCAAACCTTTCGGGGATCACGAGGCATGAAAATAGATTCAGAAAGTGGTTGTTGGTAATCCACTGGTTGGACTTGGATAGTTGATCGATTTCTATTAGGATTTGTTGTTGTGTCAAAATATGGTCTTTCACGGTCGATTATACTACCGTTGGATAGTGGGCCAAGTTTTCTCGAGTGGGATAGAGTGGAGAGCGTGTAGGTCAACGTATCTGCCACAATTCCTTGTAGCTCAGCGAAGAGTTGCCTGTATTTGTTATTTATGAGGTTAGCTTAGTTTCTGGCCTTCGTTTGAGCTCCATTATTGCAGGAGCTAGCAAGACCCTTCTAGGTCGGCCCACAAACAAGACATCATACTCGTACTGCAGACAACAAATGAAACCAAGAAAGGAAAACGAGATCGTTTTTCATCACGTAGTCTTTCACAACATGAAGTCACTCGTCGTACTATTACTTTGAAAGTGGAGGAATGTATTAAACAAGACCCTGGTCCCTGGTGGAGCCTGATGTTGCTGGTCGTGGGAAGGCCAACATCCTTCAGTTTCTCACGGGGATGACCTATATGGTTGACTCGAAAGTTAAAAACTAGTAGCTCCATCCAGAGAAACACGAAGCAGTTGCTTGATACAACAAATAAACAATATTTGCTACCACTAGCTGGCCATGGGATCCAGGGGAGCTTCCACGTGGTGGTGAGCAGTGTGGACACCTTGATGATCGTCCGCCGTCAGAGACCCAAGATTCCAAATTTGTCACTCAGATGTCTGATTGGGCGATCTACGCATGGTGTGGCCGGCCGGTGGCAAACATACGAAGAACCCGTGAAATGTACGTAGTTGTCTAGGCTCCACCCAACATGGATGATCAGGTGCACCGCAACAGCCGCGATGGTCAAACGGGACAATCGGCTTGAGGATTGCAACAATTGACGATTTTTTCAAACGGGTAAGCTATCGATGATGCTACTATTATCTCCGGATCTCTGTCCTTTCTGGAATGAGACTAATCTCTTTTCTGTTTCTCCTTTGTCCAGTGTGAATCGCAGAAAGCGTTTGTGTTGTCTGTAATACTCAGAAATTAGAGTTCCTACACTTCACTTGAGAGGAGTGCGACAATGAGCGCTGCTCAGGGTGCGAATTTTAACGCTGCCGGAGCTGGGAAAAAGGCAGTCCATGTCAAGGTAAGCATACGGTTGTGGTTCTGCGGTCTAGGAACGTCATGCTCTCCAGGGGAGATTCTTGCTGTCAGCCTACAAAGTGGAATACGCTACTGCATGCATTTTTGTATTGTATCGTCATCGGATGCCTTAGGAGATCAAACCATCATGGTTACACTGATTGCAAAAATTCGTTTGCTGGGAACAAAATGTGAGGGGTTTGCCATCGATGACTTCGACTTGATGACCGGGCCGAAAGACTGCTTGACATGCTGTCCGAGGGCATCAACAGGGTCATCGTCCATTTCCCTGTGCCCGTACAGTCTACGGCCTTCCAGTACGTTTCTGGGCTCCAAAATGCCTGGGGCCGTGTTCCTCCACTGTCCCTTTCAATCGTCTTGCCGTCATACGTTCCAATTTGTGAGAAGACGCCACATATCGGACACCAGTCATTATGCCTTTTTCCAAACTGCGACACCGTTTGTTATTCGAATCGTGTCCATTCCAAAATCCCTCTGTACTGCTCTCACAATTTGCGTTTGCTGGTTTGCATGTCTACAGTGGGCCGGAAAGACGATAGCTCTGGGAACCTTTCCGTCTGCAGAAGCGGACGAGAAATGTGCTCGGGCGAAGGCACTTACCCGGGCGTGGCGTAGCACAATGCGTCCCAAACCGAGTAGGGACTGGGTTATGCTTGAACTTGAACGCTTGGGTGTCCGTGTTGTAAGTGGACGGCTAGGACGGAAAGCCGGCGAAGAAGAGGAAGGTGAAAAGAAGCCAGGTGGAGGTGAGTATAACATGCGTGTTGACGCTTGACGCTATTAGAATGACCGCCCACCTAACAATTGGTCATTTCTAACTCGACAGCTCCGACTCCGGTGGCAAGAACGACGCCACCAATTCCAAGGAACAATAGTCTGGGTTGGGCCACCAACGCCGATTTGGACAATCTGATGCAACGCCGATCTTCCTCTATTGGATTGTCGATGCTTAGTGATAAGGACCTTGGACCTCGAAGAGGCTCACTGAGTTCGCTGGGACCCGCCCTAGGACTGGACTCGAACGATCCGGCAATGCCACCTCACCGACCTTTTGTCGGTGGCGGGGCCGCTGCTGCCTACGAAGCAGCTCGCGCCGATCACTATGCCCAAAAGAGAGAGGAGCAACAACGAAGGGGATCTAGCCTAGGCCTGGGCATGGGGGGAAGCAACATCGGAGGGGGAGGGATGCAAATGGGTCTTTCTGTTAATCCCAACCAGTAAGTGTTTGCAGGGAAACGAAGGAATTCGTATTTCTAACTCTATACTCACTCATTCTTCAACAACTTTTGTTTTCTTCTCTTCACGCACAGGCATTATGAGTAAGTCATCGATTTTTGCGGGTAGCGCTACAAGCTTCCTAACTTGAGTACTCACCATTCTGCGTTTTCGATGACAGAATGTTAAAACTACACCATATGAATTTGTTGAACGAAATTCAAGAAACCACGCTGATGATGAATCTGTATCAACAGCAACAATTGCAGCAGCAGCAACAACAACTTCAGCAACAGCAGCAGCAACAAATGCAGCAACAACAAGAAGAACAGGAGGCACCCATTGAAACCACTGAGGAAATGGAGGCGGGACAAGAAGCAACTACTCAAAGCGAAGTTGTGCAAAGTGAGGTTGAGAACAACACTGGGAACGAGTCCCAGGCGCCAGCTCACAAGGATGAGCCACAACCTCAACCGGCTGAAGCTGCAGCCGAGAGCAAGAGTACACCTGCACCTGCACCTGAAGAGAAGAACGATTCTCTGCAAGATCAACTCAATGAACAAAAAGCACTAGAAGAACGTTTGAAGAAGCTGCGAGAAGACATTGCCAGGAGTGAAAAGGAAGCAGAAGAAATCGCGCGCAAAACCAAGGCTGCCACTGCGGACTTGGCTACAAATAAGCGGCCCGCCGAAGAGAGTGCGTCCACGGAAACACCCCCAGCGGAACCAGAGACCAAGAAGATCAAGGTAGAGGAAGAGAAAGCAGCAGATGAGAAAAAGACTGATTAATTCAATATAGTTCGTGTCACACATAAAAAACAATGCGTAAGGGAATTTCCTGTAATAGTTTTGAAATAGTTTTATATACTCATAATCCAGAAGGAAACAGCGTAACTCTCCAGATTCCATCCTACACTTGTGTTTCTTCCTACACTGTCTACAGTATCACGATGTCAAGGAACGACGTTGCTACCGGTAAGTATTGTACTATGCCATGTTAGCTGCTAGAATGCGAATCGAGTATCCCCAAGCGAAAGGGAAGAGCCGTTCGAAGAAAGTAAGAATGGTAACCCATAGAAACAGCGACTTAAGGCTTGGTATCAAAGCTTGGAGGGACAAGAGGGAAATAGTGATGCGATCCAACCATGGGGGGAAGTCCCTTGGCAGCCCGGATTTCGTTGACGTCGGCCAACATGGAGGTCTCAACCTTTACCCACTTGTTGGCGGCCCAGGCTCCTCCGAGTGTACAGAGGACGTGCATCCAAGGCTCTGTAGAGAAAGCAAACGAAGACAAGAGAGACAGGTGAGAATCAGCGCGGTTGGATCCGTAGTAGCAATACGCCGCGGCGAACGCGCAAGGGAAACGTACGTCGAGAAATAGGAATCTTCTGGATAGAGTTGCTCATGCACTGAGCAGTGAAGCCCACGGCTCCTCCAATGACTGCTGTTGTGAAACCCATTTTCTTGTTGGCTTTGAAACAGAAAGAACGGACTAGACAAACCGATAGATTGCAAGTTGAAGTAAATCTACCGCACCATGGTCTTCGCTGATCGGCCTCGCTGGAGCTTGGTCCGTCCGCGGTACGTTCCAGGGGAGGGGAATCTGCTGCTTGTGATAAAAGGGGATATTGTCACCCCCATATATTGAATTTGAACCTTGTCCAGAACAACTGACCGATCCTCCATCACCAACGACGAAAGGCGAGATCACCATTCATGTCGCCAACATGCCAACATTGGTGGAAACCAAAGTCCCCTATGAATCTGATGACTCTCAAGTGTCAGAAACAATCCTGTTCGATGATGAGTCTGGTCAAGATTTCTTGGATGGTCTGGAAACGAACAGAAACAAGGATGAGGTGGTAGAAACTCAAGCCAAGAAGGGGCATCAGCAGAACTCACCACCCTCAAGTGCACGAGGCCAACCCAAAGATTTCGCTAGTCCAATGTTGGAAGACCAATCCATCACAATTCTTTCTCAAACATTGCTTCATGATGAAACTATTTTGCTAGAACCTACCCCAAACAAATCGACACAGAGAGATCAAGATATTGATGAGGACAAAGAGAATGTTGTTGTTCGGCACCCAATACGCGGCAACAGTGAAGAGACCTACTTTACCAAATACAGACCCCGAGTCCAAAAGATTCTACGTGATTTTGATCATCTCCATCCTGGTCGTCTTGTGGACTACCGGTCACTCTCTAGAGATCAGCAACGGCGAGAACAGGATCGTGTGGAGGCCTTGCTCCGTCGTCTTGGTATCGGGAAGCGTGCTGCTCTCGCTTCTAACCAAGAGAACAAGGTATATGAGTACCAGCGTTGCCAACATGCTTCGCAAAAAGTTCAGCCTAGTGTACACCAACACGTTCACGACTCAATGGATGACTCTTTGCCCTTCATTTTCTCTCCCGACTGTCATCAACCACCCACTTGGGAACAGGAGCCAGAACAACCCGATGTTGGAGACTACAACGCTGAGAAATCTGATTCTGATAGCAGCCATATTGGTGCCCAACATTGTAGTGACTCGGTTGAACTTGTGAGAGGGACATCTGAGGCTTCGATTTCATCCCATGCCCCTTCGGTGTATCATTCTCCTGCCTTTACTCCCAAAGGGGTGGGTTCCACCTCCTTCAAGAGGCCCGCTACCTCCAGCGCCAAACGAGGTGCTGATTTTGCGCGATCCAAGCTGAACAATGATATTGAGGATGATTATTATTCTCCAGATCGATTGTCGCGCAGAATGGGACGTCTTTCCATTTCTCCAAAGGCAGATGCCAGTCCTCAAGACTTGTTCGTTGCTTCTCAATCACCCATCAGCCCGAGACTGACATATGCATCAGACGACGACCATGGCGAATCCCAAGAACAGGGTTTCGCACGTATCGATGATCCAGGGGGTCTTGACTCTGATGTTGACCTGGATTCACCTCGCAGTCAAACCACACGCCGAACCGAGTACACCATTGGTACTTTTTTGTCTTCAAAACGCAATGGCAATTCCCGTCTGATGCTAGGACAGTGCAAGATGAAGGAGGGAACGCAGTTCCATTTAGAGAAGTTGGCAGTCAAGAGGAATTTGAAGTACCGCGTCAAGACTTCCGCAGGAGAACAAGTCCAACGGCGTCTGGTAGATTTCCCTGACCCACTCCGGAGCTACAATTCTAGGATTGGTCGTGCCTTGAACGAAATATTCAAGTGCATACAGAAAAGAGAAAACAAGGCATTTAATAGAGGAAGCGACAAAATTGCGGCAAATGTAATTTTCTCATTGTCCACCAAACAAATTATGGACCTCAGTCTGAAGGTGCTGTTGACGGACAATGGAAGGTATATGGCAGAATCAGCACTGCGTTTGAATGGAGGCTCAGTAATCGTCACTAGGACAAAGGAAGAGTCTCAACGATGGGCGGCAGCGCTTCAGGAAGGAACTGGTTTCTCGGTTCTCAATCATGCAACTCTCTCTCTGGCCGAACGCATCAGACCTACCACTGCAGAAAGAGCAACAAAGTTCGATGTTGTTTTGACTACCTACGACGCTCTGAAGTCTGCGGATATTGCCATACCATTGGATTCGGAAGGACGAGCCATCTTCGCTGCTGCCTCCTCTGACAACTCTTGGTACTCAAGTCGTACAGCATCGGGCACCTCCAATGTTGGCACCCCCCAACCTCAAGCTTGCAAGTCGCTCTCCATTCTTCATCGAGTGCACTTCCGAAGAGTGGTATTCATGGATGTACTCGGGCGTAAATCTTTCCTTGCCAAGAATGGCACTGCTCGTGCATGTGCTGCACAGGCGCTAAGGGCTCAATCGCGGTAAGGGGCCGTATTGAGAAACATTTTTGCCGCAATCAACTTGTTCACCACGCTCGCTCACATTTTGTTCTATTTTAGGGTTGTCTATTTTGAAGATTCCGAGGGCTGTACCCCAATCACAGCACTATTGAAGAGCCATCGTCAAGCGCTGCATTCCCTTGAAGCTGTCCTTCAAGCCAGCACTATGGGAGGCAGTGATGAGAACGAAACCGCTGATACACACGATTCCCTGGAACAGTGCTTCCATGACTTACAACAGTACATTTGAATGAAAAGCTGCGATTCCCTTCCTTGCCAATACTACATATCACAGAGCTTGTACAGAAATTGTAAAATAGTTCTAAAATTGTGGGTGTCTATTATGCGGTTGGTGCAGTTGGAGGGTGTGATTCTTCAAAAGCGTAGAGGTAGTCAGGAACCGAGATGCTGAGTGGAGACAAACCCGACAAGCCATAAATCCTTGCAGCTTCAATGAAGGCATCCATCATGAGGGTTACATCTCCTTGCGCTAGGTGGGCGTTTCCGATTTCGTTGAGGGTTCTAGCTAGCGATGTTGGATCGTCTCGTCCGACCAAACAGGCGCGCTCAATCGCCAAAGCACCTTCAAAGGATTCAAGCGCCTCTGGCAGATTTCCACAGGCCTTGTAGGTTTCCCCTAGCTTGAAAAGAGTCATGGACACATCGCGGTGCGAATCTCCCAAGACATGCTTTTCAACTCGAAGTGTCTCCTTGTAGCAAGCAATGGCTTCCTTGTGGCTGCCTTGAAGCTGATGGCAAAGGCCCAGATTGTAAAGAGTAAAACTCACGTCGCGGTGATCCTCGCCCAACTTGGAGCGTCGGATACGGAGCGACTCAGTGAATAGTTGCATCGCGGTGTTAACAATATGACGTCGATACAATACTGTTCCAAGGTATGCTAGTGTAGCAGCCACATCAAGGTGGTCGTCACCAAGCACGCTCCTTCGAATTACCAAGGCTTCTTGGAGTTTCTTGGTAGCAATGGTGCAAAGCCCTCGCTGATCGTAGATGAGACCAATCATGTTCAGACTGGTGGCTACTTCGGCGCTGCAATCTCCATATCGAAGCTTTTGGAGCTCCATGGCTTCACTATAGGATCGAATGGCAGCTTTTAGGTTGCCCTTTTGTCGATAGATCTCGCCAATGTTGCTCAAAGTCACAATGATGTTGGGGTGTGTCTTCTCGAGCTTGCTCATTTCAATGCGGAGTCCATCCTTGTATGCTTTCAGGGCTAGATTGTAGTTTCCTCGTTCAAAGTAGAAGTTTCCAACTCGATTCAAAAGCATAGCCACGTCAGAGTGATCCTTCCCCAACACACTGATAGCGACTTCCAAGCTCTCCTCGTGTAGGAACCTGGCCAGGTCAAACTCCTTCTTCTCTTGATGAATCTGCGCAATACCACTGAGTACCATAGCAACATCCCTGTGCATCTTGGAGTATTTGGAAAGAGCTACAGAAAGAAAATCGTGGTAGAGGTCAAGGGCAAGTTCGTACTCGCCCTTCTGGTGCAAAGTCTGACCGGTATTGAAGGCTGTGGCAGCGAAATCAATGTGGGATGTACCGAGGAGTTTGCCTCGGATAGCAAGGGCCTCCTTGTACAGAACCAATGCCCCATCGAAATCGTCGTTTTGAACATGAACCCGACCCAGGTTGTTGAGCACTGTTGCAACTTCGGTTCTGTTGGTACCCAGGACCTTTCTAAGAATGACCAATGCATCTTCAAAGCAGGTCCTGGCATGCTTGAAATTCTCAGAGGAAGTGTGATAATGTGTAACCCCGAGACAGTTCAACGATAGACCTGTGTCCAACGACTCTCCCAGACTGAGCTGTTGTGCATGGGCAAGGGCAAGTCGGTACGCGTACATGGCGACCTTCAAAGCTCCTTTGCGATATAGCAGTTGGGCAACATGATGAATAATAGGAATAACAACTCGATGTACAGTGAAGACACAAACTGGCTTGGACTCATCCAGTCCATTGGGCAAAAACACTCGCAATGCGCGATCGAAAAAGTGAAACGCCAGTCCAAAATCCTTGAGTTCGCGCGCTGCCTGACCAGCATTGAATAATAGTTTAGCGTGTATCACTCTTGGATGATCCCCCACCTCTATTCTTTCCGCTGCTGTGTAAATCAGTATTCCTTCATCAAAGTCCATTCTATGAGGCGAAGTGGACGCACATTGTTCGTTCCAGGAATGGTTGAGTGCGTGACAGGCGCGATCGGTCCCCTCCCAAAGTGCAGTAGCCTCTTGAAACAAAAGGGATGCGCTTTTGATATCATCCTCGTCACTGTAGAGACGTGCAGCACCATTGTTAATATCCATCACCGTTCGAACAATGCCCTCCTGCCAACAGGGAGACGCTCCAAAGTATCGTGCTGGATGGGGTCTCTTGGATGGATTCACCTGAATATCGGATACATCAATTTCCACAGAGAGCTGTCGCCTCTTGCGACTTCCCTGTTGTTGGTCGGCTCCCATGTTTGATGCAGCTCCCATTCTACTTGTGCCGTTGTAGTTTTGTGGAAAAATTCTCACTTGTCACAAATTTTGTGTTGTTGTGTTGTTATGAATACCGAGATGATGATTCCCCCTCTCTCTCTTCTAGAGAGCTCTCTACCTAGAACATCGGGATTACACCCAAGACAAGAGATGGACTGCACATGCGATTGGCCTTCGCAGAGAAACTGGGGCACCGCGGTTTTCTAACAATCCTAACGCGGTTGGCCTGTCGACTTCAATATGTCATCAGACGTGAAGACTTGCAAAAAACTGATTTTATTAAACATAAAAACAAACAGTGCAAGGTCTACATTGCACAAGAACCCAAACCATCCAACACTATTCTGTGTACTATAAGTATCCCCATCCCCTGGCGTAACACCGTAGCAGTATTGAGTCATTCTATTGGAATCTTTTATGCCGTCTCAGCGCAACCGTCCCCAACCATCTTGAATTTAGATATGACCAGCAGGAGAGAATCTTACAGCGTTTCGGAATTCGTCAGTCGCACTATGTACATCGCTCTTGGATTTTGTGGTCAAATAGTAACTTTTTTTGGAACAGCATCGATGTAGATTAGGAAATATCAGTGGTGACAACGGACTTGTTTGACTACAAGCATGTCGCGCATTGAGAGATCCATTGGGTCGAACCAGGGAGTTCACTCGCGTTTGACTACGAGGAGTACAGGACCTGGCTCTCCATAGAAAACCAGAACGGTATTGGGAGAAGTCTTGCCTTCCCTCCAACGGTTCGACATCCGCAGGTTGGCGGTTTGGGAACAATCATCCTCTCCGCCACGACTCCGGCAAGGACGTGAACTTGCCACACGAGTCAGTACGAGTCAAATACAAACCGTCTCGGGTTCATAATCTCTGCTCATCGTGAATGGAAGTTTCTTCAACACCAAGTCAACATGCCGACTTGCCGTTACGGCACAACCTTGCAGCCAGTGCCTTGAAGCTGGCCCTTCTTTCTTCCTTGGGAATTGCTGCCCTGGCAGCTCCAGGATTGTCTGCGTCTTTGGCAGGAACCAGTAAGAGTGTTCTTGACCATGCAGAGAATCACTCTCATCTCCGACAATCCTTCAACGAGGTTGTTGTCGAGCGATCTTTGGAAGATCAGTTGTGCTGTGATGTGGATTGCTGTATGCAATTCGAGAAAGACATTTGCCCATCTGACAACGAGTGGATCGACGCCATACCGTTTGCCATTCAAATCATCTTGATTGTTGTCTTGATTGGTCTTTCCGCTCTTTTCAGTGGTTTGACTTTGGGTCTCATGTCCTTGGACAAGACGGGTTTGGAAATTGTCATGGGAGGCGATGATGCAAAGGCTGCGGAGTACGCCAAGAACATCTATCCCGTCCGTGAAGATGGCAACCTTTTGCTGTGTACACTATTGCTTGGAAATGTCGCTGTCAACTCCATGCTCTCCATTTTGTTGGCTGCATATACAGGAGGAATTGCTGGTTTCATTTCTTCCACATTTCTTATTGTCATTTTTGGTGAAATTGTGCCCCAAGCCACGGTACGTGCGATCTAGTTTAGTCGGTTTGTCTCACAGACTTTCTTCTTCTCTCACAATAAAAACTCTATATTTATATCCCCTTTTGTTTCATAGTGTTCCCGATATGCTCTCATGATTGGAAGTGCCACCATTCCTCTTGTCAAAGTCATCCGAATCATTCTATACCCCGTTGCCAAGACGTTTGCTTGGTGTCTCGACAAGGTTCTTGGAGAGGAGCTTGCTACTACCTACAGTAGCTCTGAAATGATGAAGATGCTACAAATTCATGTGCAACAGAATGTCATTGATCAGGAAACTGCTGGAGCCATGACGGGAGCGTTGACTTACAAGGTATGTCATGATGTTGCATTAGTGGAACTGGAATGGAGGATTCTGGGATCTCACAGCATGTTGTTGTTGGTTGGACTTTTCCTTATAGAACATTACGGTCAAGGAGGTCATGACTCCCATGAATCGTACATTCATGTTGAGTGTCGATGACAAGCTTAGTTTCGAAACCATTGCCACTATTTTCAAGACTGGTTTTAGTCGAATTCCCATCTATGAAGTTTCAAGGGTACGTTCAGTTGTGCTCTTCGAACCAAGTATGTTGACGTGTTGTCTCACTCTGTAGTTTCTTTCCATATGTGCAGGACAACATTATTGGACTCCTTTTTGTCAAGGACTTGATTTTCATTGACCCAGAGGATGAGGTGCCTATCCGCAGCTTCGTGCAAATCTTTGGTCGTGGAACACATGTTGTTTGGCCTGACGACAAACTTGGTGATGTATTGGCGGAACTCAAGAAGGGTCGTACGCACATGGCTCTTGTACGGGATGTCAACAATACCGACGAAACACAGGATCCATTTTATGAGATCAAGGGTATTATCACCTTGGAAGGTACGTTTCGTTGTCATTGTAGTACTGTGCAGGCTGGCCGGTTTCAGTTTCTAATCATGCCCATGATGTGATTGCAGATATTATTGAGAAAATCATTGGTGATAGTATTGTGGATGAAACCGACGCATTCGTAGACAATGCTCATGAGATTAAGGTCCAACGTGCTGAAACTTTTGAGTGGGCCCGCCTCCGCCTCCTTGACACAAAGATTGTTGACCAATTGTTGTCACCCAGTGAAGTACAGGCTGTTACTGCTCATTTCCGTATGAACTACTCAGAAAGTGTGAAATTGCTTACTGATTCACAACTCGCTCGCCTAGTTGCCACAACTCCGGTCTCTGTTTTGGATGCTGCTCACCGTGATGTAGGAGAAGGAACTCCCAAGGACCTACTATACTGCAAGGGCGAGCCATGTGATGTTTTCACATTGGTCCTCAGCGGAAGGGTTACTGTTTTGGTTGGTTCAGAAGATTTTCGTTCGGACCTGACGGCATGGTCTGTGCTAGGAAAGCCGGCGTTGGAACGTCCTTCATTCATTCCGGATTTTTCGGCATATGTGTCGGATGGCCCTTGTAGGTGTTTACGGATCACGTATAATGCTTTTGCTGCTGCTGTGGATGCCTCAGCTCTAGAACGGAATGCCACCGAGCATTTGTCGAAAGGTTCGCCAGCTCAACCAATGAACGGATCATCCCATGGAACCAGCTCCTCTCCTGCCAATGGATCAGCTGACGCTCCGAATCGCCGTGAAAAGATGCTCGCCGAACTCTTCAGGAGAGAAAGTATCAAGAATTCATTTGCTGATGAGCTCAATCCAACCCAAGAAGTCCCCACTGAAAATGGCGTTCCAATAGAAGCAAACCCAACCCCGGAAGCTGAGCCAATAGAAAAGGATGTGGAACCTGATGAGAATGGTGAAACAGAGAATTCGTCGCAAGCCGGTGATAGTTGATACTAGAAAGCGGGTCTATGTGTTTACAGAAATGATCAATATAGCATGTACATGGTAACTTTTCACACATTATCGCATTTCAGCATTTTTTCAATAGTCTCGACAACTGCAGAGAACGGACAACGCTTCCATTTCCCGAAAAGCGGATGTGATCTAAACACCCGCATAGGGAAGCGAGGGGAATCTAGCCCATGTAGAAACTTTGCCGCTGCCACACTCGTGTAGTCGGCAAACAGTGGATCACCAAAACAAGGAGCATCTGCATTTGTTGGAGTCCTCTGTTGGAGGAGGGGCAAGTCTCTCACCAGAGAGTACAAATCGTTCTCAAGATCAATCTGTCGTATTTCTTGAAATGGCTCCGACTGCAAGTGAACTTCTGCCTCTTCGGGTGAACAAGACGTTCCCCCTTGGAAATATTCGTTCACTTGTTGATGAAATTTAGACAAATCAGCACCCTCTGGATTGGCTGATTCCTTCGAAATGGAGCTCAGTATGTGGTTGATTTCCAACACCTTCTTGGAACCAGACAATACAGAAGCAGAAAAAGAAGTGAATAAATCTTCAGAGAGCCCCTTCGACTGTTCATCAAAGTCGGGGCTACTGAAGAACGATGTTCCTTGTTGGGACAAGCGAATTAGTATTGCCCGTCCCGATGCAGTTGTATCAAGTGCAAGTTCCAGGGATCCATTGGACTGCATCCGACGAAGCGCGGCAAAAACATGACGAGGTTCAGCTGAAGCACCAAGTTCATTGGCACAATCTGCCACCGAGAAGCTGTAGGATCCCTCGCTATATGCAAGGAAATGACGGTCAAACGTACGCGGGCGATTTTGTTCCGGTTCCATTGCTCCATCACCTCCACCCAGGGGAGGGTCACAGCACTTGCCGACCTTGGCAATACAAGCAGCCACCTGTTCAAACTCGGCCAATTTAGGCAAAGTGCACTTCTTCATTGCAATTGTTGCCTTGTCATACCCGTACCCGTGTACCTGAAGGAGTGCATGCTCGGCACCTCGTTGCTCGATCATTGATAGCATGGTCTCCAGTGTTTCGGCCTTACAGTCGCAGGCAGTGACCAGTTCTTCCAGTGGGAGTGCAATACACAGGGGGCGGATCATCCCTTTGGACGCTTTTTCAGTAAGCTCATGGACGGCTTTCAGGAGAGCCTGAATCTGTACTTTCGAAACGAAATTGGAGTGGACCAAGGAGTGACGAATAGGGACCTCTTCTTTGGAGGGCAATGAAATAGCCAGGGCTTGACGACCATCACGACCAGCTCGTCCAATCTCTTGGATGAAGTGTTCGGGCGACGATGACAGATACATATGGACTACACCTACCACGTCTGCCTTGTCAATACCCATACCAAATGCTACTGTGGCAACACAGATGCGAGCTTTGCCTCTCATAAACTGAAGGGAATGACAGCGAAGACAAGTCAGAAAATGGTGACATTGACAAACGTTATGTGGGTATTGAACCAACCTTGCTTTGTGCCTTCTCTCTTGCAGATGCGTCCATGCCTCCATGATATATGACAACCCCACCAACAACACCTGAATTTATTAGGTTCTCGGCAACCACTTCACAGTCACGCTGTCTCCATACATAGACAATAACTGATCCTTCTGCCAAGGTTCCTGCCTGGACGCCTTTGGTCACGTCAGAATGACTATTCCGGCCTCCTGGCTTCACAATTTTCGAAAGCTGACAACGAAATAGGTGTGAGAGTCAGCGTTACGTCAATTTGATTCAAGAAAAGTTGGCTTACCATGGTCAATCTCTCTTCATCATCATTGACATAGTGGCACGAGACTGCAATGTTGTCGCGCGGTTTGTCAATAACCAGAATGTTCTCGTTATCGTCGATGATTGAACTGTCAGGAATTCCAATTGTTTGACAAATATCTTGAATGACATGTGGACCGGCTGTTGCTGTAACAGCCAGAATGCCCTTTGATTTCATACGGGCAAGAAGAGTTTGAAACCTTAAGAAGCACGGCCGGAAGTTGTGAGCCCATTGGCTTACGCAATGGGCCTCATCGATGCAAAGAAGTGAAATTTCTGGGAATTTGCGGACGTGCTGCTGCGATTCGGTATCCCAAGTCTCATTGAAAAGGCGACGAAAAGAAGGACTTGCTAGGCGCTCAGGAGAAACAAACAAAATTTTGATGCGGTTGCGAATCACATCGTCGAGGATGGCAGCAGCGGCAGAAGTAGATGACGTTCCTGACAACGTTGCAGCGGGAATTCGCGGTGGCAATGCTCTCAGTTGATCCTGGGAGAAAACGAAACAAAATCACGCTGTCAGGGACCCATAGCAAAGACCGCAGGCAATCGCTCAAGACACATACCTGAATCAGGGAAATCAATGGTGAAACAACTACACAGATTCCTGGGAGCAAAGAGGCAGGTAAAGCATAGCACAACGATTTACCGAAACCTGTAGGTGCCACAAGCAGGCTCCTCTTCTCCTCAAGACACCTTTTGATTGCCCATTCTTGTCCTTCGCGAAACGAGGAATGACCAAAAACAGATCGCAAGGTCCGAGAGATTTTGGTGTCCACGTCGGTGTCATCATCCGCCCCATGGCTGGTTTCGTGCTGAAAACTTTCGTCTCGTACACCGTCGTCCATGTCGTCAGTTTCGGACTCCCATATTTCAAGCTCTTCCGATGATTCAGAATCATCATCCGTGCCATCACTCATTTCTACTTCAATTCCTGGTGGAACCTTGTCGACCAACTTGTCGTCGCCGCTCCCTGAGTTCACAGATTCTGGACAAGATTGCACCAACTGGTCTCTAGCCCATATTGCCAACCGCATCAAAAGTTGAGACTTCTTGCCAGTGTGAGCAAGGTTGTATCGCATGGCTTGCTGACGTAGCTCTGGGACTGTCAAGACTCGGAACCGATCGACGTGGGCGGCAACCTGACGAGCAATGAAACTTGAATAAGAGGAATTGCCGGACAAGACCTGACATATAGCATGTTTCGTATCTTCCATCCATTCAAAGTGATCACATTGTTCTCCACGGGGCATGGAACACGCATAGAACTTCCTTCCCTTGTTTCCGCGAGTATTCTTTTTGACTTCCACTAGTTTGCACGGCCGAGAGTGACGAGCACAAACTGGAACGTTAGACTGCGAACTTTCCACTGTTGAAGACTTGACCTTCTTGGTTTTCTGAGGATTGCTTTTGAATGCCCCATCCAGGTAGTCATCTACCGGATCAACTCCAGTTTGCCGTGAATTGAAGGTTTGTCCTTGAGAAAGCCCAATCGTAGATGCTTTACTTGGCATTGCATCGTCATCGCCACCATCTTGCCTGAGGTTGGATTCACTAGAAGGTTGGAATGACCGCTTGAACTTGTTTCGCAGCTTTTTGTTCCGGGCTCCCCGACATGCCCCTGCTGAATTCCGTAAATTCAAACGGACGAAATTGTCATTGTTTAACGGTTTGGCCCGGGTAGGATTGGATTCATTTGATGAAATCATGGGTTGTGGGTTAGTAGAGGAGACATGTTTTGCATCAGTAGCAAGTGTGGTGGACTTTTCGGATTGCTCGGGGGACGTTGGAGACACCGGAATGTCGGCGTGGGTGAGGTGGGTGTTTGGAGCTGGGAGGGGCTCTGGCATTGCTGGCTCAAGGACAGGACGCCGGTGCTCTTTACCTTCCAAAAGTTTGGAATGGCATTTCCTCACTGAAAGAGAAAGAGTGAAGGTTGCCTTGGGTAGATCGTTCTCTTTCTTTTCTGGGAGCATTGTGATGGGTTGATTTGTAGGTTCTGGTGATAGCTCTATTGCTGGGGCATGGGCTGAAACCGGCGTGGGCAAGGCTGGACCAACAACTGCAGGAGTCTTGTTTGAAGAATCCAATGAAGATATTTCCGTCTTTTGAGTTGCAACAGGTTGCTTTGTTGCGGTGGAATATTCCCTAACCAGACCCCGACGCTGCAGTTTCGAATGTTTTGTGCTGGGTTGCTTGGATATCCTGGAAGGAATCTTCCTTGCTGTTGGTGTGAACTGAGTGGGCACATTTTCCAACCCCCCTCGATTCTCTAAAACGTTTGACTTGAAAGGGTTGTTGTTCTTGTTGGCCAGAAACGTAGGACGCAGCGAAGGAATTGCCCCAGGATTGGTTTGCGGCGAAAGGGACTCTTTGTGTTGTCGCGGTTGATTTGGCTTTTTCCTCTTCTTTGTTTTTTCTCCGTCCAGAATTTTCTCCAGCATTCGAGNTGTTGTCGCGGTTGATTTGGCTTTTTCCTCTTCTTTGTTTTTTCTCCGTCCAGAATTTTCTCCAGCATTCGAGTGGTGTTGGTGACAAGTTGCCTAGGCTTGTTGGTAGAGACCAGGAGTGGTCGCTTGCGTGTAGGAGGGTTCATCTTGCAGTGGCCGCACTCGTCGTATCACAACCAAGAGGATTAAGGTGACTTGGGAATTCATTGCATTCAGCCCTCGGCAGTTTTGGCGCGAAATAGAAACCGACTAGATCGACTAATCGATCCCATGTCTACCACGAGCTAGACTAACAAACGTACCAAGAAAACTGGATAAAACACCCGTGAAAAAACAAAACGAAACGTATGTCGATGCCCTAACAATTTACTACTTCATCGTCCACTTTCTCAGGTTGTGGGACGTGGGTCTCGGAAGGGCGCTCACCGCAATTGGTGAGGCGATCAAAGAGAGCCGTTGGATCCGAAGGTCCAATGCAATCACTGATAGACAAAAAGACAATGAAGCTTCCAACAGTAGCTTGAACAATGGTCATGAACAAGATCAAAGCAAACTTTTTGAAGAATGTGATAATGGTGAACATCATGATTGTGGCAGAGGCAATAGTGGTGAAGGCAGCCGCCAAAATGGACGGACCCATCATAATCAACGCATGTTTTGTTCGATCTCCACGTGAATGTACACCCTTGAAATGGCTGTAGCTGTGGGTGAAATGAATCACGAAATCCACCGAGACACCGATCAAAATCGCAAAACAAATCGACTCCAGGAAACCCAATGTCCACCCAAAACCAACAAGAGTTGCTGTCACGGAAGTCAAAACGTATCCAATTGTTACAATCGCATAGAAAGTCAACGAAAATGATCGGGACGAGAGCAGAATAACGCCTGCCGCCGCGCCCAGGGCGATCCCTGCAGCTCCATATGCAGTCGACAGCATCTGGACATTTGTATCATACCACCAAAAGTCTTCAGAGCAGAAGATCGACCTGGAAACAGTACTTGGGGCAAGCCTATTCATGTTGTTGAACCACTTCTCGATCAAGTTCCACTCGTCATCTAGATCATCAAACGGACTGTCCCACCGAACGCGGCCTGCAAAATGAAACCAAACAATGCGGACTTTTCCTTCATAGGCAAGAACCCGGGTATCTCCATACAATTGACTCCAACCAATNGAAACCAAACAATGCGGACTTTTCCTTCATAGGCAAGAACCCGGGTATCTCCATACAATTGACTCCAACCAATGAAACATCCATCGAAATTATCTGTTGCAACAGGGATACCAGAAGCTCCGCCGCATTGTGATGTGTATACTTCATCTGGGGTTGTGGAATTCGCTTGCTCCGAGAGCCAGTCTGCGAAAGCATTGATTGGGCACGTATATCCTGACGTAACTTCCTTTGCGAATTCCTCATCGAACAGGGTTGGACAGAACGAGAGCATATATTCTTGGGCTTCTTCCGTCGATGGATCAAAGCTATCGTCCAAAACCAACTGAGTCCAACTGGCTGGGTTGTCTGAACAGGGGTGTGAGAAAGATGAAGACTGCATTCATCCCTTTGATGGAGGATGATTCACTTACTCAGATCGCCGGTGTCTGCTGGTTTCAAGCCAAACCCGACCATAACATCACTTCCCCCAGCCTTTCTGAGGTAGTCATTGAGAAGCAGCTGGCGCCATTCTTGTTGAGAGAAGGAAATTTGCGTTAGTAGAAAGAACCAAAATCCAGAAGCAAAGCAATAGGTTCAACTCACGATAATTCTTTTCGTACTCCTGATCTTCGTCAACAACACGGACGTCGGCTGATGTTGGAAGCTCCAATGTCGTTGCGTAGTAANTTCGTACTCCTGATCTTCGTCAACAACACGGACGTCGGCTGATGTTGGAAGCTCCAATGTCGTTGCGTAGTAAATGCAAATACCGAGACCCGCCATGCACAGTGCGAAAATGAGGTACCGAAATTTGTGTAGAATATTGTAGAATGCCGTCAGAATTCGTCGGATCAAACTTTGTGAGTTCGCATCATCGTCATTGTTGCCGGGGGCTTCCAAGTTTGTAGAGCAATGACATACAATACAGCAATTGCTGTTCCCATTTTGAATATGCTGCCCATATATGCAGAGAGCTGGGGATACAAGCAAAATACACAAAATGTAGTCCAACAGAATCAAAAGCCCACAAAATGTTGCAAACATCTTGATTGGAGCAACGGGACAAATGCAAGTTCCGAAAAAAGCAATAGCAGTTGTGATCGTTGTCAAGAACATAGCGCCAGCTGCGTCAGGCAATGCAATTGCGGCAATACATTCCACGCTGGCTTTGGGGTGCGCTAGACGGGCATTCTTCCATTTGTCCGTGACAACAAACACATTGTCTGCACCAAGGGCAAAGACAACGAACACACCAATGAAGTTCAAGAACGGGAAGAAGTCCAGCTGGCCAACGAGTGAGTAGAAGAAGAATGCCAAAGGGAAACTCAAGACGATCTGAAGTAGCCCCAAAATCGTAACCAATGGACTTCGAGTGTGAACAAGCATGGCAATGGTTGTGATGAATGCCGATCCACAAGCGAGGGACATGTCCCTTCCAACCGCCCCCTCCATGAACAGCGATCCAAAATTCTCCCCTTTGGTATCATATGCACCCTCAATCGTGTCCGTTCCTTTGTCAAACTTATCCACGTAGTTGTACAGCTCGTCAGCATCCTCTCCCGAAGTGGCAAAAATAGACGCGGAATAGGTCATCCATAAGGTTTCGTCGAAATCAGTTTCCACTAGGTATGTGGAAAAGCCTTCAGGACAAGATTCGGGGATGGAAACTCCAAGACTAGGATCATGAGTAGCCTTGACTTCGGCTACACAAGCAGCCCAAGACGAGACGGTATCTTCCTCAAAGGAAGCCCACGCTTCACTCAATTCGTCACAATCCATACCAAAACCGTCGGGTACAACGGATCGGGCATAGAGTACCATTGAGAGAGGAGGAAGACAGCCATCTTCACATCCAAAGCAAAGGTCATTCTCTTCTAAAACTGCCTGGGTGTTCATTTCAGACTCGCAAAGGTCACGAAGGAGCGATGGGTTGAGGATTGTGCTGTCCTTATCCTTAGCCTTCCAAATAGGCCACAACCGATTATCATTCCCAGAATCCGAATACCAACTGACATCACAACCATCGAAATATCCAGAATCTTCCAACTTTCGATGATCAATTGAAAAAGGAAAAGTATACCGAGATGCATTGGATTCCCGAAGGGATACAGCTGGCTGGGCGGGGAATCCAAGGAGGTGACGACGGTCTGACTCCTCGTCCTCCGATTCAATTTCCCAACCTGGTTGAACGTTGTTGAGAACTTCATCCCAGGCATCATCACCCCCATAGAAGAGGTAGTCTTGATATATATTCGTAAACATGAGTTGTGCCTGACGGTCGGCGATAGGGGTTCCTCGGCTTTGCCATCCAGCATTGTCGACGGAGGCATCAAATCCTCCNGTGCCTGACGGTCGGCGATAGGGGTTCCTCGGCTTTGCCATCCAGCATTGTCGACGGAGGCATCAAATCCTCCGACTGTCATGGCCAAACCAGACATTGCGAACGAAATGATGAGTGGTACCCACAAGTAAAGACAAGGAGACCGGGCCATTCGCATGTACTGATGTTCAAAAAACCCGTGAAAGTCCTCCTCTCGTAGTCCACCAAGAGACTCTTGGGATACGGTGCCATTTCCAAGTGCTTTCGCGGCCATTGGACCTTGGGAACCGTTGTCCTCCTTCCCATTTGGAGTGGTTCCAGATCCATCAAAAATCGGGCTGTGGCCGTTTTCTCCTGGAACGGAAGTTCCGTGCTCGTCAGTTGCAGCGATCTCCATGCCCTTTTTACGTCGTTACGCCACAACGAGAGTGTCAAGAATGTGTGGCAAAAAAGGAAAACAGAATTTTGGTAGGCGCCTGCCTCGCAGCATCCCGGATCTCCGATGTTTCGTCCGAGACGCTCGATCGCGGGAAAAACGCGTATAACTCTACTACCATTGTTGGGCGTCGTAGTGCAAGCAGCTTTCTCATGCTGCTGACTCCTTCTACTAGCCAATTATGGCAATTGGGAAACAATCGTACAAAGCACTATTTATGGACACAGAAAGATCACACCCCGTTAGCGCCCCCCCCCCCACTACCGGTATTTAATTGCGTGTTTAAACTCGTCGTCGTGTGCTACCCTTGCAAAGTTAGTTACCGGTCCGGTAAATTGGACAACAGTTGGTACGAAGACGTCCTCCATCTTCCATCTCGCATCACCCCAAAACCAATCAAACGAGCTACCGGTTTCTAGCTAGGTAGCACCATCAATTGAACATTGCTACGAATTCTTTCTCATCATTCATCTCTTTTAAATGGTGAACATACTAATCAAACCACGTCAAGTGACAGTATCCTTAGGAGAAGAAACAGTCGTGATCAAAGAGGAGAATCNTGTTGGATCGTACTGTCTTCCACGAAAAGAGAGCACGACTTTTGATTTGGCTGGCCAAAATACTGGAACGATCACCGCCAATATTTCCAGTGCCTTCCAGGAACCACTACCCGTCAATGAAATGATTCGCATCACCTTTGTGACAGGGGCTGGGAAGCTAGCTCGACAAAAGTACGACGAGAACGCTGCCAAGGCACTCACGACAGCTTTGCGCGGTCTTGGTTTTGAAGAAGATCGAGGAGCTAGTTGCGTTAAAGAATGTGCTGGATCCTTCAAACTTCAACATGATACAGGCAAAAACCTGAAAACTGTTGTTGTCTTCCCACATATCCAAGAAAAGGGTGAGCAATCCTCAGGAGAGGGTGGTAGCGGCGATGCCGATGCAGGCGGCAGTGCACTGAGTCTGTTGTTTCCAAAAGGAAGTCCCGAGGAGATGGTTGCATTGTCAAGTATGACAGTTTTCAAGAATATTGTCAAGAGCCGTTGTTCGTCCTGGAGTCAAAAGAAAGGTTGCTCAGCCGTATTGAGTGACATCAAGACGAAGTGTGGAGAACTGGAAGCCAAACTCATGAGTGGTACCCCCTTGTCGGATGCGGAACAAGCCTTGTACGATCAAATCTCTGTCAACGAGTTGGACGAAAAAATGAACCATCTCCGCGAACTCATGCATGAACATGTCGATTCTGGGAATATCAGTACCAAAGAAAAGAGACAACTACTGGACCAAGTGCACGAACGCATCGAAACTATCCAGAAGGAACTCTCCGATGCTGAACAAGCCAAACAACCCAAGAAGGTTGAGAAACTGAAGGGTCTCTTGGAAAAGGCACAAGCTCGTTCTGAAAAGTTGACCAAGTTGTCTCCATCTTACAAGACACCCTCGCTCAAACATCATGCCGAAATCTCCAAGCTACGAACCCAATTGAAGCCTTTGTTGGAATTGGAGGCGAACGCCAAAGGTCGACTCCTGTCTGTGAGTGAAACACAGAGTTTGTCCCAGAAGGATGACATTTTGGAGGAAATTGCTCAGCTAGAGGTACGTCTTCGGACATGTTGCTATGATCCACCCATTGGATCCTCGGCTTTGAAAACGTTGAAACGTTTCTCACGTACTAGAATCATTGCTGATTGTCTTTCAGGAGAAGTCTAGGGGGTGGTTCGAAGATGATGATGCTTTCCAAGAACGCGTGAATGCTAGCAAGGCCCAATTTGAAAGTCAAAGCAAAGCTACAAAAAAGAAACCTACCGGTTCAGGGGCAGGTTTTACTCCTGCACGTGCAGGAACTCCTGCATGGCTCACTGCGACCACGAAACCCAAAAGTGGCGCAAAGACTGGAGCTGCAAAGAAGTCGAAAGCCAAAGGAAGTGGGATTTTTGCAGCAATGATGATGGATAGTGATAGTGACTAATGAGGTAGGAATCAGGAATTTTCCCACAATCATTTCTGGATGTGGTGGTCGAAGTAGTCGTTCCATGTTTTGAAATCGTGACTGCGTTTGAAGGGAAATTGTGAGGCAGGGAGGTCGACGCGCTCGCAAGTATTCAAAAAGGCTCACTCATGAATACGTATATCAGATTTCGAGTATGTGTCTCCCAGTTTTGAATTTGAGGCTCGAAGCCAACATCTTTCCATCCAGGCCTGTGTTGTTGTCTTTCGTTGCTTTGCAAAAAGAACTGAGGCAAGAGATAGTTGGGCTACTGATCTTATCTTGAACTCTCAGTCCATCATGTATATTCAGGAAGTCATCATTGATGGGTTCAAGTCCTATGCTCACAGGACAGTGGTAGAAGGGTACGTCGAGCCTAGAGATGGGCTTAGAGAAACTGCTGCCGGGTGTCTCACATGTTGTTCCATTGTTCAGGTTTGATCCTCATTTCAATGCTATTACAGGATTGAATGGGTCTGGAAAGTCCAATATCTTGGACTCCATCTGCTTCGTCTTGGGTATTACAAATCTCAGTCAAGTCCGCGCTGGAAGTCTCTCAGAGCTTGTCTACAAGCAGGGTCAAGCTGGAGTCAACAAGGCCAGTGTCACAATTGTGTTCAACAATCAAGACGAGAGCTCCAGTCCTGTGGGATATGAACAGTGCTCAGAAGTCACTGTCACTCGTCAGGTGCTTCTCGGAGGGAAGAGCAAGTACCTGATCAACGGAAAGAATTCTCCTGCAGGCCAAGTTCAAAATCTTTTCCACTCTGTTCAACTCAATGTGAACAACCCACATTTCTTGATTATGCAAGGACGTATTACGAAAGTACTCAATATGAAGCCAAACGAGATTCTCGGCATGGTTGAAGAGGCTGCGGGGACTCGAATGTACGAAACCAAGAGGGAGGCGGCCATCAAGACTATCGACAAGAAGCAAGCAAAGGTAGATGAATTGAACTCGATTCTGTCCGAGGAAATCACTCCCACGCTTGAGCGTCTTCGTGGTGAGAAGGAAAGCTATCTCAAATGGAGCAAGAACAATGCCGATATTGAACGTATCGAGCGCTTCGTGGTGGCGGCGGACTACACCAAGGCTCAAAACGCGTTGAATGCCAATGTCGAGGGATCTGCTGAGATGGAAGCCAAAATCTCGGAATTGGAGAGTGAATCTGAAAAATACCAACAACAAGTTGCTTCCAAAGATGCAGAGGTGGAGGATTTGGCGGCCAAGATGAAGGGGGAGTTCGAGAAGACACACAATTCCCTAAAGCTTGCCGAGGAGAAACAGTCGAAGGAACTCGTAAAAGTAACGTCTTCTTGGCAGAACAGTAAGGAACTCTCTGCAAAGGCAGAAGAAGAGGTCCAGATTGCCAAGGCTGCTGTCGAGGAGACGAAGGCTACTCTTGCGGAAAAGGAGTCGGAAGTCGCTGAAGAAAAAGAAGGAATCCAGCACAAAGTGAATGCCAAGGCAGAGGCTGAGCAGAACTATCAGCGACTACACGAAGACTACCAAAAGATGCAGGCAGGACTTTCCATGTCGCAAGGTGACGAGGGAATGACTCTCCCTGATCAAATTGCGAAAGCTCACAGCGACTCAAAGACTGCTGAAGCCAAAGTGAAACAGGCTACGATGAAAATGAGTCACCTCTCCAAGGAGTTGAAGGTACGTATGCTTGTGACCACAGAATTTTGCCATTTTGCCATTCTCATCTTGCTTTGTAGTCTGTGGAAAAGCAAATGAAGAAAGACCAAAAGTCAGCCGCCGAGCTCAACCGAAAGCAAGAGGCAGCTCAGATCAAACACTCTGGTCTGAAGGAGAAATTAGAGTCTCTTTCATTTGATGAAAACGAATTTGGAGCACTTGAACAGGAACGCGACGAACTGACATCATCTGTTGAGGAGCTGACATCGGTAATCAAGAATTTGACCACCACATTGGAACGGCGACTCTCCTTTAATTACACTGATCCGGTTCGTGGCTTTGATAGATCCAAAGTCAAAGGATTGGTTGCCAAACTCATTCAAGTCAAGAACGCAGACTACGCCACAGCTGTCGAAGTTGTTGCTGGAGGCAAGCTTTATCAGGTGGTTGTTGATGAGGCCATTGTCGGAAAAGCCATCATTGAGCGAGGAAATTTGTCCCGTCGTGTTACTATCATTCCGTTGGATAAAATCCAATCCAGAGGTGTCTCCAATTCTGCAGCACAGCGTGCCAGAGAGATGGCCAGTGCAATGAAGGCCGAAGCAACTCCTGCTATTGAGCTCATTGGTTTTGACGAGGAAGTTCGTGCAGCCATGGAGCATGTTTTTGGTGCTGCGATTGTTGTGAACGATGCAAAGGCAGCAAATCAGATTTGTGATGCCACAAAAACTCGAACTGTGACATGCCAAGGTGATGTGTACGATCCATCGGGAACAATCACTGGAGGATCGTCCAACAACTTCGGGACCACCTTGGTTGAATTGTCAAAGCTCTCTGAAAGCAAGAAGACACTCGCTACAAACAGTGAGAGGCTCGTTGTAGTAAACAAGAAACTCCACACTCTGAATAAGGTCTCTGAGAAGTATAGCACTCTTCAGGGTCAATTTGAACTAGCTGAGGCAGAACTGCAAAGTATCCAGAAGCATTTGTCGCAGACAGCATATGGAGTCCTTCAAGAGAAGTTTAACGCCATGTCAAAGGAGTTTGCCGAAGCCGAGAAGGAATGTGAAGATATGAAAGAGGAGCAGGAAAAGAAGGCTATTCTATACGAAGAATTGCGGGAGCGAGAGGTTGAGTTGACTCAGGAACGTGAAACTCGCATGGGAGCTTTGGACAAGGCTGTCCGTGAGGCGAAAAAAGCTATCGCAACCTTGGAAAAGGAAGCACGTCAGGTACGATAGTTTGCTGTTGCACGTCTGTTGTCTTCGTCGGGTGGTCTCACGTTTATTCTGTTTGGTATAGGCGGATTCTCAATGGCAAACCCTCTCTCTGGAGCTCGAGGACTTGCGGGGTGAAGTTGCATCAGCCCAAAAGAACCTGGAAGCCACCGAAGAAAGTTTGAAGGAGGCCCGGAACGCAGAAGATGGTAAAGCAATTGCTGTTGGCGAGGTCAAGGCATTGTACGATGAAGCTAGGTCAGCACTGGACGAGTTCGAGCAACAACTTGAGAGATGTTCTTCAGAACTAGCCTCTGTGAAACATCAGAGGGCAGAGCTTGCCAAACAAGCTGAGGATTATTCTTTGGAGGCCAAAAAGCTTTCTGTTTCAATGGCGAGAATTCACAAGGAACGAAGCAATGCCGAAAAGTTTGTTGCTGGGTTGCTGAAGGAGTACCCCTGGATTGAAAGCGAGAAGAGTGCTTTCGGCGTTGAGGGTGGTGACTATGACTTCAATTCAACTGACGTCGCTGAAATGTCCAGCTTGCTGAAGAGCTTGAAGGGTGAACAAGACTCCTTGGTAAGTCATTCCTCATTGCTGAATTATCGATATTGTCGACACCTGTCGTTTTCTCATCAATATTTCAGAGCAAAAAGATCAACAAGAAGGTGATGGGAATGATCGAGAAAGCTGAAGGTGAATACGCAGAGCTCCTTCGCAAGAGGAAGGTAGTAGAAAACGACAAAAAGAAAATCAAGTCTGTCATTGAAGAGCTGGACGTGAAGAAGAAGACAGAGCTTCAGCGTACTTGGAAGAAGGTGAACAAGGACTTCGGATCAATCTTTTCGACTTTGCTGCCTGGTGCTTCTTCGAAGTTGGAACCTCCAGAGGGCATGGAGGCTTGGGAGGGATTGGAGGTCAAGGTGGCTTTTGGCAACGTCTGGAAAGAAAGTCTCAGTGAACTCAGTGGAGGGCAACGATCGTTGCTTGCCCTGTCACTGATTTTGTCCCTCTTGCTTTTCAAACCTGCACCAATGTACATTTTGGATGAAGTAGACGCGGCTCTGGATTTGAGTCACACTCAAAATATTGGGAATATGTTGAAGACACACTTCTCTCAGAGTCAGTTCATCGTGGTGTCCCTGAAGGAAGGCATGTTCAACAATGCTAATGTGATTTTCCGAACGAAGTTTGTGGATGGGGTTTCTACTGTTTCTCGCACCATTGGCACCGGAGCAAGCGACCGTGCAAGGGCACTCGCTGAGAACCGAACAGAAAACGTTGTCGAAAACAATCCTTCACGGAAACGAGCTGCCAGGGGTGCTCGTCAAGTGGGAAAAGAGAATGCGTCATCTATCTAATATTTAGTAGGTTTTCATATGTGTCGATTATGGGATTGAAAGATATCTACTAGTATGCAACAAGATTCCTTTGACCGACAATCTACTAGAGTCCCGTATAATCAAACTGGTTCATACGCCTTTGTGGACTTGCTCCTTCACTCTTTGCTTGAGGAAGCATTGGCGCTGCATAGGGTACTGAATAACCACTGGAGATACTATTGGGCGCTGCGATTTTGTTTTCAGGGAGGCGAACGTTTGTCGCCTGTATCGCTTTTCGACTGTTTTTTAGATCTTGCTCCTCTTGGAGGGCCAGCTTGCTCGCGGCCCTTTCGTTAGCTTCACGGTGCATTTTCAGGACCTTATCATATCTCAACAGCAGTTTCTCGTTGCTCAAGGGCACAGTTGCAGAAGCTGCTCCTTTGCTCTTGCCACGGGAAGACTCTTCCTCCTCCAAAGACAACGGAATTGGTCGGAGACCCAAGTTGTCTCTTAGGTTGCAAACAGCTGTCAGTCTATTGTTCAACAAGCGGAAAGCATCACCCTGGGGCAAGCACAATAAGATCCCGTAGATACTTTTTAACAAGGCAGCATGACTTCTTGATTCAACGTCCAAAAAGGTCAGTCTCAGGTGGACGAATATCGGGCTTTCCAGCAAATGTACCAATTTGTCAATCTGCATGAGAAAACCCACGGAGACATCTTCCATTTCGGCAAACCGCTTAACCAGGGCAAACGACAAATCGAATGCTTGCGCAAGGAGGCAAAGCGAAAAAGTAGCAACCGGATTGTGGCACCAACATCGGAAGAGGGCAACAAACACTTTTGCACTGTCATCCACTGGTGCCGGCTTGAGTCGGTTTCGGTGACGTCGCAAACTCTCATGTTTGACCAAGCTGTTTGCAAGCGTTGTTCTCAGGTCACGTAGTTCCGCTGCGGTAAGTAGAATGAGGTTCAAAACTTGAACCATGGAACTAACAAACTCCAACGTTGCGACATCAGCTGGTTGGTCGTTCTTGGTTTCATACTGCACCAGAGCACTGGCAAGCCGAATATATACACTCTTGGCATTCAAAAGGACACATAGCTTTCGAATAATCAATGATCCTCGAGTTTCAAGGAGCTGGCGATCCTTAGCGAACAAATTGAGAATCGCATTGAGGACAAGCTGAAATTGAGCCTCTTCAGTTTGTTCCGGGCCTCCGACTTCTTTTCGTTGCGCCAAGGAAATTCGGGAAAGGACCCGCAGATTCAGCAGGACCACAGCGTCGCTTGGATCTGACAGGGTTCGCAGGAGAACCGGCAAGAGTTCCTCAATGTACTCCTTCATATCTGCTTTTCTCTTTTCTAGGAGCATATTCACCCACCCCAAGGCAGCCATTTTTGTCGGTACGTCCTCCTTGTGCAACAATTCGTTAATCAAGGTATCCAACAGAGATTTCAACTCAAAGGGACTATCGGTTTGTTTCACAATGCCAAGGAGATCGCTATCCGTGTGTTCAGCCACAACTCGAATTTCCATTTCACCATCTGAGATACAACACATGATAGCACCCAAAATATCTGAGTGATATGGCAGAAGGGCATCCCCTCCGCTGTAAGGATGATGGATCAATTCAGCCAACCATGTGATGGCAGTTAGCCGATTGAGGCGCTCCTTGGATTGACATTGAAACACCAAGATGGCAACAATAGGCCCAAACTCCAATACAGAGGATGAACTGAGTTCTCGCAAAAATCCAGAAAGAGCCGCATCTGCTGCTTGGCGGATCTCTCTGTTGGAATCGCTTAGCATATTAAACAACCCATCGAGAAAGTCTGGTAAATAATCCAACATGGAGATATCGGGAACGGAATCAAGCAACGTAATCCACCCGACAATGAGCTGACGAATGTAAGGATTGGTACGACGGATATAATTCTGCAAGAGAGGGAGAAATTGGTCGACTTGAAAGTTGTCAGCTTCGGTGACAATATCTTTGATGAGTCGATCCAAAAGGTTGGCCCCATTCTTGACGTCGACATCAACATCAGCAAACAATTTCGTCAAACCCTC
Source organism: Nitzschia sp. Nitz4 (assembly GCA_013372465.1). Classification (NCBI taxonomy): domain Eukaryota; phylum Bacillariophyta; class Bacillariophyceae; order Bacillariales; family Bacillariaceae; genus Nitzschia; species Nitzschia sp. Nitz4. Next base: position 67,722 of record WXVQ01000118.1, read on the forward strand.
GAAGATCTGGTTGAAGTAACTCAATATAGCCTGACGAGAAACCTTGGCAATATTGTAAAGCGATTCGCATGCGTAGTAGCGCACTCTTGACTCTGGATCATCAAAACAGTGAAAAACAGGAGGGAGCAGAAGGTGCATGTAGTTCCTAGAGTTTTGCATGAGCCCAATAGCTGTAGCAGCCAAACCAACCAGACCTCCTTTTCGATAGTTTGAGTTCATACTAGTGCAGAAATCCTTGGAGAGAAGGACAATGACTTTTTGGATCATGTTGGTATTGTTGGTTTCGTTGAGACTTTTGATGAGGGCTTCAATTTCAAGTGCAGCATTTTTCCTCTTTTCGTTGCTTCTATCTCCAAGTCCTCGCTGTATAATGGCAGGGAGAGGACTTTCAACAGATATTTGTTGGTAATTCTGTGAAGCAGACGTACCCGCCGAGACAGTAGACGCAGAGGGTCCAATGGACGAGCCTCCGTGTGGTTGACTTGAGACCGCCGGAGGATCAGTCCTGACACTATTGCCACTGGCAATACTTGCATTCCCGCTAGGAGCAACTGAGCCACCGGATGATCTTGGTTGTCCAGATCTGGGGCGGGGAGGTGGAGGACCTCGTGATGTGTCTACGGAGGACATCTTGTGTTGATGTTGGTGCAATGCCGTGGAGGACTTGCGTCCATGCGATGCACCAGGAACATCATAAGGTTGTCCGCTGTCATAAGGAGACTGACTCATGGGTGCTGCTAACAAGAGTTGTCGAACGAGTGTACGAGTCAGAAAGAAAACCAAGAGTAGTCAATGAAATCTACAACGACACGATGGAAAGATGTGCACTTCTAGAGGTCTGGCGACCTTGGCATTGGCCTCCAGTTACGTTCCTATGAGTCAAGAAGATGCGGGAATGACATTAGCATTAGATCCCGCAATGACGTCACACCAAGTGACATTGGGAGGCTCCCAACAACAGCACATCCCAACAGTGCACAGCAGCTTGGTTGGCTGGATATCATCGGCAGTGTTCTGGTTTATTGAAAAATTGCTGGGAAGGATGAGTGAGGAGGAAGTTCCAGTGGATGAGAATTCTGAAGTCTTCAAATTGGCTCCCTTCAACCCTTCAAGTGCTCAAATCCAGGAGAAGGCATTGAAGCTCCTTCAACTGACACCGGATGATGTCTTGTTTGACTTGGGTTGCGGCGATGGGCGTTTTTTGATCGAGGCAGCAAAGCAACATCCTGGCTTGAGATGTGTTGGTGTCGAAGTAGACCCCATTTTCGCGACGAGAGCCAAGCAAGCAGTTCTGTCTCTCTCAGGTGACCTCCAAGGGCGAGTGGACATTCGTGAGCAAGATGCTTTGAAAATTGCCACGAACCCCTCTCCCACTACTGTTTCACCTGGTGAAAACACCCCCGACGACGTTACGGCATTGACTTTTATTGACCATGCATCGGCACTCTATTTGTTTGTTCTTCCCAAAGGCATTGAGAAGCTGATGCCACTCTTGGAATCACTGGTACACACACGCAAGGCACAGCGACGGAGTCTACGTGTCCTTAGTTACATGTTCCAAATACGTTCTTGGGAACCTACGCACATTGACAAAACATCCAAGGCAGGTTGTCCTATATATTTGTACGATTTCCCACGACTGTGATTTCGCAAGAAGCAATTGGTTCCAATCACGATCGGCGACTGGACAGAGCCTATTTTAGAATACTAGCGAAGCCGATGTGGGAATGCCAGAAGCATTCCAACGCGTTAAGCGACTGGACTTGACAGCATCGGCAACGGCCGAGAACCCTCTGTAGGAATGCTTTTTGCTTCTTCCTTGTTCGGACGACCAGGGAAAGGGGTTCTCACCAATGCCATGAGAGAAGTTTCTCTTGAAATGGATGGATTGTTGCTACTCTCTTCTATTGTAGTGTTGTAGGAAAAACATGTTGTTGGATAAACTTCTTTCTAGTCAGTTCTATTTTTGGTTGCTCTATAAAATGTGTGTGCAAGGGGAGGAGTGTTCGCGATTAATGGCAGGCAGCAGATCTGTGCATGGCCATCTTCAGTCGAAGAACACATCCCTCATCCCCCTTGACACCAGGGTGCTCTTCCCGCCACATCTGAATGCGGGCCTTGAGCTTGCGGGCCGACATGAGGTCCACCAAAGTCATGGGTTGACCGGTGCAAGGACAGAATTCGTTGCCCATATTGATCCAACGTTCGATAGCCTTGCGTTCGAACAAGAACCCGTACATGTTGACCACGGGGTCTTCCATAACTTGTTGAGTCAAGCCGCAGTAGAATTCAGAAGGAGCGAGGACTTCCTCTTCCTTGGCAATGTGCTTGCGTCCAAAAAACATGTTGAGATTTTCGATTTGTGTGGAAGTGGTTGGCAGGTTCTGTTTTTGTTTTCCCTGAAGTTGGAATTGTGAGACTTTCTACTCCACGACGGACTGGAAGGGTCTTCGTGGTCGGTCACCGGCCTGTGCTAAAGTGACCTGTGATCAAAACCATTTAGGGCCAAGAGCGAAATTCGAACAATCGTAACAACTATGCACCTACCGATGCGCAAAGTCTAAGTATAAAGGAGAGCTCATCCGTGGGAATAGGGGAAGGGCTATATTCCCTCTTCCATGACCCGCCAACAAATGACCATGCGTTCACTGTAGATAATAGCTACCTACCGGTACTACTCTAGAACATTCTAGCCCTTCTTGCAGCGCATTGAAAACTGCATGCCATAGTCAAGAATAAGAGACAACCTCTTATGCGTTATAGTACTACTCGTACCAGGGATGGGGTAGCAGCAGCCGTCCGGTTATTACGAGTACTCTAGTAGTAGATGATGATGTGGCCAGTGATGGTGGCGGTTGCCTCCGCAATCCGAACATCCTCCAATCGGCGGTCCACTTCAAGGAGGTCAACGCACCTCACCTGAATCACTAATACTTTTGGTAGCAGAAGTCACGAAGGGCGTGCACGAGAGTTCTTGTCTGCTGAGGTACGAGTACCCACCCCAACAAGTTTTTGATGCCATCCTCCTCGTCAGTCGACACCCTACTTTTTCCACCACCACCACAGTACCTCAATACTATCGGGAGGGTAGAACTACTACCTAGAGCTAACAAAGGGCCCTAAAACCCCTGGCTCGCCATCAGATGCTACCCCCATTGGGAGTCCTCAGAATTATTAGCGTCGCCACAACAGGGAGAAATAAAATATGTTTTTTACGATGATGACTGATGACCGACGATGCCTTCTGAGCAGTATCACGAGGAGGCAA
>WXVQ01000100.1:0-41687 GCA_013372465.1 Nitzschia sp. Nitz4
CTTACAGAAAAGATAGCAAGAGACTGCGAACTCTTACCGGTAGTAGTCGATGACTCCACCCCACAAATCTGAGACGATCGATTTCTTTCTCTCATCATGACACCTCCCTCTAATCAACAATCGGGTGGTTTCTACAATGCATTGTCAGATCAACAATGGTCTTCTTGGCAATGGTTTCTCTTTGCATCAGGCACGGCACTGTTGGCGGTCCCCACACGGTATTTGTATGTCTATCGCAAGAGCATTCGTCGTCGTGTCAAAGACATTGAAACCCGGCTGGCGCAAGGAATCATTATTCGAGATACTACAGGAAAGGCGCATCCTTCCAAAGTGGTTCGGGCGTTGGAACTCCATCCACCCTTTGTGGAGAAGGCCTCTAAAGAGGGTTGGCAATTGTCCAGTTTGGGTCAGTACCTTTCTTCCTTGAGAATCAACAACGCCCTGGATGGCGATAAAGTTGATTTGCCAAAAACTTTAGAGCGTGAGTTGCAAGTTACGATTGGCTCTACGCTGATGCGAAGTCTCGGTCCTCGCTTGGGGGCTGCCGTTTTGCCTATTCTAGGTGTCTCCAAGGTCGACACATGGATGGGGCGATTCACTACATCCATAGCCTCCTATGTTGCCTCTCATATTGTGGCGGAGGTCTCGGACCAATGGGATCCAACCCAAGACCGAGCTGCATTTCCTTTTACCGTGGGTGAAATCATCTCCTTTATCAACATTAACCAGAAGGTACAGTCACCCGCGTTGGAAGGACCATCCTCCCTCGCATGGATGCAACGAGGAGAGGTTGGATACACTCCAACCTTTGCTACTCTAGACGATGAGAAAGAAGATAGTTCTTCCAAAGAAGAAAAGGACAAGAAAGATTCTTCCGATACTGAATCCCCACCTCCTCGGGAGCTCCTTCCTAATCCATTTTGTATTGAGCAGCATTATCAAGAAGCTTTGGACGGGATGGAGAATCGAATTCGAGCACACTCTCGTGTCACAGCTACCCAACCGTCACCCAATGCAGGAGATGCCACCGTTCATGCTCAACCCTATGATCCCATGGATCGTTCTCTGCCTCCGCCGACTCCTGTCAATTCGCGCTTGTTGCCAGACTTGTATCTAGGGTACGTTCCTTCCCAATCCCCTCCTGACGCTTGCGATTGCCTTGGCTTCTCACAAATACTATACGGCTATTCTTTTGTTTTTGCTACGTACCCATAGGTGGGGAGACGCTCAATGTACACACACCAAGTTGGAAATTTTGAGAAATCGACTGTTTGCAGTCCTGTTTACCAAGCTTTCCTATAATTACAAACTCTTGGAGGAGGATGGAGAAAACGCAGATTTGTTTGTTGTGGAATACCATGGAACGAAATGTACATTTCCCGACCAGTTCCTCAAGGCTCTCCAGGACAATGGTCATGAAATTCAAGTGTGCCCTCGTTCTACCATTACGACCTTTGGGTTGGCGGCTTGTGTCAAGAATGCCGATGAATCTTGGACCAATATCCCCTTTGGTTTTTTCTTTCGGACCGGATATGAAAACAAGGATGGAAGACCCGCCTATTTTGCTGCACCCCATGGTGGGCTGGACATGAAGATCGAGGGGCCTTTGGTGGGATCTGGCAATAAATGCGACATTCAATTCTATGTTGCCATTGAAGGCCTTTGTGCATGGCATTCCAATCACAACGCCGATGTCCCTTGGATCAAACCGGTGGCGACCACGGAGGTTTACGACTCAGAAATGGCACTCCAGGCGGTTCGCATGGCTGGATTGTTGGGAGTTACGTTCAATGCCCTAGCAACCGAGGTAAGATGCCCTTTGGCATTGATTTTGTGGTGTACTTGCCCTTGCTTTTCTCACTCTTGCGCAGTTGAAACTTCCATTCGGTGGATACGGAGTTCTTGGAGTCTGCAATGATTCTGCTGCATTCATTGATTTCGCAGTCCGGAAAGAGACGAATATGTATCCATTGGTCTCCACTGGGCGATTCCTATTCCACTGTGCCAGACGCTTGCTTCAGTTGAAGGAAGGATTGGCCAAGTGCCCTGAAGCGAACGATGCTATCTATGATACCCGGAGATTGGTCACGGCTGCCTGCAATATGGACAGTGATATTCACAACTCCCCGCGACAATTGGTTGGAACAACAAGGCGATACTTGGCCAATAACCCTGTGTCCTTCTTCCAATTGACAGAGGACAGCAAACAGATGGTCAGCAGTGTTGCCAAGGTCTACGAAGAATTTGTCGACCTGGAAATGAAAACTCTCAGTGCACCCGAAAATGACTCGCGACTCCTTCCCGAGTTTGTGGACTATCTATTTCGTGAGAACAACTCTCGCAAGACCTAGACGTTTCCCTCTGGTAAGAATACTTTCGGCTCAAGAAACAATGGCTCTTTCAGTTCCACTCTTGTTGCTGTGGATCCATCGGAGGCCACCGTCCAATTACACGGGTCCCTGAAACCTCTGGTTGTTTTCTTGAGACGTCCAGCACACGTTATGTTTCCTCCAATCAGCAGGCCCCAGTGTCCAAAGCCACCTTTGCTTAGATAGACACATTGACCTAGTGCTAGAAGATAAAGGTCAACGAATGTATCATAGTAGTCAGACACTGGTCGAAACGTTTGAAGCGTCGGGTCCGAGAAGTTCTCAGCCTTGTCGAGATGTAGCGGGGGATCTGGGTTGTTTTGATGAGTTACAACTGTGCCATTCATTGAAGCTCCATACTCTACGCTATGAATGGACGCAACTTTAGAGTCAGAGGAAAAGAAAATCGGTTTTCCTGGCCGAAGTTTGGAAGCACAGTTGACGGAGAGCTTGGTCCAGGCGATCGTCTGTTTGGCTGCACGGTGTTCTTGAGCATACAATGCTCGAAGGTGGGCTGATGCATATTCTCCAGGTGCCAGTCCCTTGCGAACCATTTCTTCCTTGATGATCTTTGCAACAGGTGGCGAAGGGGTGAAAAATACTCTCCACACATCATGGAAAACTTCGTTGAATGATGTTTCATTGGCCTCTAGCATGCTGTCATACCACCCCTGTCCCCCATCAAATGATTGATACTTGGTTCGGACCCCGATCGAAGACGAGGCGACTTCGTCTCGAACATCATCCACTTGGGAATAGGATTCACCGTAATTCGTCAGCAGTGGATCTGGTATAGTTATTTCAGTGATAAGACAAAGTGAGAGTCAGTTCCAAATCAAAACTGCAAGGAGATCTTGATGTCAACTTACGCAGCCAGGCAGGTACCCTCCAGTCTACCCCACCTTTGGGTGGCAAGAGAAACTCTTCCAACCTAGATGGACGGGTCCAATGGATCAACAATAGGCGTTTGGAAGTAGCGGCCATCCGTACCAACGACAGAAATGGTTTGAGTCTATCAGATGTCCCTCCACACCTATTCTGCGAGCGTTGGCATTCCATGACGAGTAGGCGAATGCTTTTCCATTTTTCAGGGTTCAGGTTATGGTGGCGCTGTTTTTTGTGCCACTTGAAATATCGCTTCATCCAAGTAGGAATTTTCTTGGACCTCTCCCATAGATTCACACCATATTTCTCTGTGTCGAACTCATCGTAGAGAAAAGGGTCGTCAAGAATGCTGTCATCCAGAGTGTAGGATAGTTTGCTGTAGTTGAACGCCTTGGCCGACAACCCAATAACATCTGACTCCAGATCCTTTGGTGCACCTGCAAGGCTTTCGCGTGAAGGATCCAGTGATTCCATGGGAGGAAAGAACAATGGTAAAGGAACAGCCGGCTTGGGCTCCTCACGTCCAGGCTCTTGTCTGCGACCACGGGCGGAGAATTCGCACTTCTCGGGAACTGCCACGACATGGAAGTAGCAAGATGAATCATAGGATATCATGCTTCCTAACCTTCCATAGCCACCAAAGCTATAAGCGGTGCATCTTCCCATGCCCATCAAATACAAATCGACAAAGGTGTCAAAGTAGTCCTTGACATTGGCCGCGATATCCTTTTCTAGGTGGAGGGGTTGTTGTCCACCGTCGGTCCGTGCTTCAATTCGAATGCTAAAGTCGTAACCAAAATCTTTGGCTGCCTGGATGCCTTTGGGTGAGTCGGAAACAAATAAAATGGGCATAGTTGACTGGGTCTCTCCTGGCACATAATATAGTGGAAGCTTTGTGGTGGCGCACCGAAGCATCAACTGAGTCAGTCCTGCAATCTCTGTATCATCGTAGGAGCGGTTCTCTTGGTACAAAGCACGTAGATGAGTGGAAACATAGTGTCCTGGGAGGAGCCCAAGTGATTGCATTTGCTCCTCGATGCGCTGTGCAATCTCTGGGACAGGTGTGAACGCAACCCGCCAAACATCATGAAACACTTGGGCAAAGGTGGGGTCATTTTCATCGACGCGACTTGAATCATACAACGCACAACCATGGTCATGGGATTGGAACTTCACTCGAAGCCATCGTACTTGTCGGGTTTGACTGAGACGTGTGGTCACTTGAGGGGATGTGGCAAATTTCTTACTCGCTTCGCCATCCTGTTCAAACTGGTCCAGCAACCAATCATGCATCCTCCAATCAATTCCTCCTATCGGAGGCAAAAGAAAAGTCTCCAAAGGAGCAGGTTTGTTGTCTCTCCACGAAAATAGCAAAAGTCGTTGACTGTTGGCAGCCATTCGAATGTGATATGGGAGTGGACCCAAGCGATCAGCGGTACCTCCACAATGTTCAAATTTGGCAGAACATTCTACAAGGTAAAAGAGGGTATCTTTCCAAGCGTTTGATCGATCTCCATTGAGTTTCGCAACTTTCTGTTTATGCCATGAAAAGTAGTCTATGGGAGTCGGACAAGAACAGGAGTGAGACTCTTCGTCAACTAAACTTTTGCAACAACTTGATGTATCATGACGTACCCTTCATCCAACGAGGCAACTGAGTGTGTTCCCATAGATTCTTGCCTTGAAATGCAGCAACATTTCCTTCTACCAAGCTGACACTCCAATTTTGTGGAATGGGAAATGATTGTGATGCATTCTTGGTGTCCAGTAGCGATTCATTCTTTCGAGCCAAGGCAAAGAGGGAATTCGGGACATTGCGAATGGGTTCCTTTCCAACCATACCCCCCTCCGCAAATGGACTAGAAATAATCTTTCGTTTGGGAGTAGATATGTCTTCCATTGTATTGGTCGAGCCTCCCATGAATTCAGCCTTGGAAGGAAGAACATGGGGCGCTGTCTCGGTGTGCTGCACTAAGACAACAAAGGAACAATAGACCAACAGAAGCAGGAAGAAGAATACTCGAATCAAGTTGCATTTTTGCTGCCTCTTCATAGAAGATTTTAAGTTTTGATTGTGATATGGCAACACAACCACTACGCCAATCAAAGCAACTAGGTACTCGTATGATTGTGACCAAGGTGGTGGTTGTCGAGTCTGACCATAAAGTCAAATTAGTCCAACATGATGATTCCGTCGAGTCGACTTTTTGACCCACGTCACAACCACATGGACGACCATTGCATTTGTACACTTCCATCTACCGGTGTTTGTGTTATTGCTGATGGAATGACTTGATGTCATCAACCATCAAATCTAGTACCTAAAAGCAGTGCTGGAATGGTACTTCCTTCACGAAAATCCCTGAGAAAGCCTCGATGTCATCTCCCTGCTTCGATTCGTCTCCTTTGGCTTGGGTCGGTATTGATCTTCTTGTGGATGACGAGGCGACACCCTTGGATCTCTTCTTTGTTTCAAACCCCAAACAAAACAAGTTCCCGTACTATTCAATTTCCTCCTTATCCAAATAATCAACTGCATTCTGCTCAGTACTCTCCTACCACAAGGCTTCGCGGCCGCCCCTACAACGCCACCACCTTGAAACATCGCATTCTAGTCTACCGGCCACCTTTCGAAGCCGCCCAAGGAGTCGGGAATCTGATGAATGGCTTGTATGCTGCTCATTTGTTAGCCAAAGAGTTTGGGTGGACCCTATGTGTCTCTCCAGAATGGCAAGATTTCTTTCTAGCCTGGCAAGTACTAGATCCCATTTGTTCCGGTGCGCAAAGAATACTTCCCAAAAGAACCTCCTCCAATACACTTTGGGTGTTGAACTTCGCCAAGCTTCCAATCAATGAGTGTGAGCTTAAGAAGCGATTGACGGAATTGAACACAAATACCTCTCCATCGGCTGTTTTGTATTTGGTCATGAATACATACCCTCCACCCTGGCCCAGTTTAGGGCAACTAGCCTGGACACCCACGCTGGAAGAATTCTGTCGTCCCACACCGGCATTGCTTGAGTTTCTCCCTTGGAATACCACTTCCTGCGATGACAACGAGTCTCCAGCTCTTGTGGTTCATTTGCGTCAAGCGGACGCGGAGTCTCGCGATCATCGGGCAGGAATGGATATGGATACGTTTCAAGCATTGGGCCGCATGCTTCCAGCCAACGCTAGTACATTCCTTGTTACCAATCAAGTAGACTTGTATGAACATTTTGAGCAGAATTTTGGCTGGGGGCACCCTCCATGGATTCAAGTCCGTCATTCTGCCTTGTCCTCGGTCCAATGGGGTAAATCAAGTCCAGCGGCTGTGCCCCCTCCACGACGACAACAGATTTTGGAGCTATGGGCAGACTGGTATACAGTGTACAACGCCAAGGTGGTGTACCATACTCTCAGCGATTTTAGTGCTTCAGCTCTGCGATGGAGTCGACAAGTCAACTACCAAATTCATGGTGTCCAAAAAGAATCGGGCCTGCCGGTACTGGAACAAATCAGTTGGGGTGGTGGAGGTGAAGAGAAGCCCGAAACATTGGTTCAACCATTTTCTATGCGGAGTGTCCTGCAAAATTGTCAACTATATCCATCGGGTTTGAGTGGCTTAAACTATGTCCTTGACCTGGATGATGCGCTACACGACGACCTTGTGGATGTCTGATCAAATGCACCCTTTGTACGTCGAAACAGCGCTTCTAGCAAGGCAATGCTATTTCATTGGGAAACAACGTCAATTTTACCTCAATCAGGCAAAAGCATCGGTTCTTCGTATATACTTTGGGTTGGAAAAGAGAACCTCTGGCTTACGATTTTGTTCGTAACAGGAGTCCCACTGGAAATATCATCAACCCATTGACACGGGTTGCGAATCTCTGGTCGCTTGAGCGCATCTTGGCGGACCCCGCAGTTCCAATTTCGACTTGTTAGGAGTGCCAAGACACCGTATCCACCCACATTGTACGTCATGCAACCAGCCTGGGCCATGATGTAAATGTCTACAAAGCTGTCGTAAAAGTCAGAGATGTTACGTTCCTTCCAGTCAGAAACCATATCAATATGAACAGGTGGGTTTGGGTTTGGAACGCGGGTTAGCAACCGACCATTCTTTTCTTCCGCGTATTTTCGGGCGTAGTGAGTGGCATTCGAGGAATCAGAAGCAAAAAAGATTGGTTTGCGAGGCTGCAGTTCTGTGGCACAGTTCACCGCATTGATTGCCCAGTTTTGCTTCACAGACTCATCACGGTCGTCCATTGCATAGAGAACTCTAACATGGGCTGATACATATTGTCCTGGTGTCAAACCCAGCCGTTGCATATCGTTTTCGATGACAGCACGAACCGACTTGGAGGGTGTAAAGAATGTATGCCAAACATCATGAAAAACTTGGGTAAAATTCTTCTCATGGTTCACCAATTGAGAATCGTAAGGGTGCATTCCGCCATGATAATCCTGGAATCGGCTTCGAACCAAGAGTAGATCTGTTCTTGACCATGCTTGTAAACTCGGATAGGTTGGCATCATTTCTCCAACTCCGCGGGTTTCCACCCGAGGAACCAACCATTTGGGGACTCGCCAGTCAATGCCGCCCTGGGGTGGAACCAGAAATTCTTCTAGCGAGCCAGGTCGACTCCAGTGTATCAAAAGCAACCGTTTCGTATAGTACGCAGTTCGCAGAATCAAAGGAAGAGGCTTCAACCTGTCAGAGAGTCCACCACATTGTCCATCACTGTCCAAGCACTGCATAACAATGAATTTGTGTGTTCCATTGCTTACATCAGCATCACGCAACAGTTCTCGTGTGTATTTGTGCCATCGTAGGTAGGCCTTCATCCACTGGGGCATTGCAGAGTTTTCATCTTCCCACAAATCTGACGGATCAATGGCAGCAGGAATGTCGGCAAAAAAATCTGTGAGTGAAGCATGTAGACTGCACGCATTGAATTGTTCCTCGTCTAGGGTCAAATTCATCTGTGTGCCTCGGTAAAGAGTTGACTTTGCCAAAGGCTGCAAATGATACTTGAGAGGCTGAACGTAGGGGGGGACGCCTTCTGCCTCTGCATCCATATCTTTTCTGGACACACATGTCGATGTCCTTGAACTCTTGGGTGTATCAAGAGACATCATGTTCACTTGCTCATTTACCAGTGGTCGATTGTCAGATGCTGGAAGTGGCGCAAACATCGGCTCGACGTAAATTGGCTCTGAGGAAAACGTGAGGTTTTCTCGCTGTATGGTACCGGTAGTGGGAGTGCCTTGGCTAACATTGTCAACCCATTTACATGGTTTTCTGATTGTTGGGCGGTCAAGGGCATCCTGACGAACCCCACACTCCCAAGTACGCCCAACAATCAACGCCAGTACACCATATCCACCCTTGTTGTATGTTACACATCCGGCCTGTGCCATAATGTAAATGTCCACAAACGTATCATAAAAGTCGGATATGTCTCGTCGCCTCCAGTCGCGAACCTTGTCGATGTGAACTGGTGGGTTTAGGTTGGGATTGCGAATGCTTATCTTGCCTCCCTTGTCCTTGACATACTGTTGACCATAGTAAGTGGCATTGGTAGAGTCTGACGCAAAAAAGATTGGTTTCCCTGGCTGCAGCTCGGTAGCGCAATTTACAGCATTGATCGCCCAATTCTTTTTTATGTCTTCTGCGCGATCTTTCATGCCATACAGGACACGTGCATGGGCGGAGACGTATGCTCCTGGTACCAGACCCAATTCATTCATATCCTTTTCGATTACAGCTCGAACTTGCACGGATGGGGTAAAGAACGTTTTCCAGACATCATGGAAAACTTCAGTAAAGTTTTTTTCACGGTTCACCAACTGATCATCATAGGAGTACATTCCACCCTGGTAGTTCTGGAAGCGGCTTCGGACCAGTGGAAGCGAGCTTCGCATCCAAGGTTGCAAATCATCATCTGAATACATCGTGATTCCTACAGTCTTGTTGTATATCGTGGGCAACAACCACTGTGGCGCTTGCCAATTGATCCCCCCCTTGGGAGGGACAAGGAACTCTTCCAAAGCCCCAGGACGATTCCAATGGATAAGGAGCAATCGTTTTGTGTAGTATGCATATCGCATTATCAGAGGCAGAGGCTTCAAACGATCCGAGACTCCTCCACAATTGGAATCGCCGTCCAAACACTGCATCACGACGAAGCGTTGAGTCCCATCGGAGTGGTCAGCGTTGTCATGTATCATGGAACGGGTGTATTTGTGCCAGCGAAGGTACGATTTCATCCAGTCGGGAACTTTCGAGGTCGGGTCATCCCATAAGTCCGTCGTATTGGAGACAGGAACTTGACTGTAAAAGTCTCTGAGCGATGCGTGCAAACCACAGGGTTCAAATGGATCCATATCTAAAGTTAATCCCATACGTTTCCCCATACCCTTGATGGCTCCAAAGTACTTGCCAGCATCACCACCAGGAGGAATATATTTAGGAAGGCCTTCTTGTGAAGTATTCATCTCTTTCCTTGCAATGCATTGAACATCTCGTGCTTCCATTACCGGTTCCAATTTTTGGATTTCCACTTTCCCTTCAGGATGCACCTCGCGTTTCTTCAAAGACTTCGAGGCCGAGACGTTCAATACTGGAAGGTCCATCAACCGATCGATGTCATTTTGTGTTGGCGACGAAAGGTGAACCTGTCGAGAGAATATCGCCGTTAGTACTGTACCTGCAAAGGCTACAGCTAACAAAATGACTCTCAGGCGTCTTAGACGCCCCGTGGACGTTCGAATTGGCATGGTGGCTCTACCTGCCGTATCGACGTGCTCGTGGTTGGTGCTTGTTTTTCGTAATGATGTTGCCTTCGAAGACTGGAAGGAAACTACACAAGCTCAAGCTCATTGTCAAGTATGCTTCTCATCCTTCCAAGCTTAGTCAAGCTCAGACACGGCAGGATTCCCTGCTGCCACCTCCCAAAGCTCCTTAGGAGGGAAATACATTGCTTGAGGAAGAACAGCAGCTTCCTTGTACATGAGTCCCTCACTATGAAATCTAAAAGACCACTCTGGTTGTGGCTATGGAGAAGGAAACGGCTGGGTGTGGGAATTTTGCTCTTCGTCGTGACTGCTCTGAACGTGTTTTTCTTTCATGAGCTACTTCGAGATTCCCATAATTCACCGCCAATGTTTCCAGACGTGAACAAACCATTTCTGCCTTCCAAGATGGACCCAGTGAACTCAGGGCTGGTATTAGAACATATGCCTGTAAAGAGAAAATTGAAATTGCAGGAAAAGCTTGATCAAGTCTACCGAGAGACGGGGAAACCGTTTCAAGGAGATTTGTGGAAATTGTCTGACCATATTCCAACATGGATGAATGGTACGGATCATGTATGAATCATCTTTTTCTTCGTTTTCAAGTTCTGGTACTAATGAATTTGAGTGATACTCTGAATATAGACTATTTTGAATGGCACCGAGACCAGAGAGCCAAGTTTTCACTGGATGCTTGGGAGAGCGCAGACAGACCCCGGGTCCTTGTCATGCAATGTTTGCGTCAGAGTGACGAGAAATGTGGAGGGACTGCAGATAGACTCAAACCATTTCTTTTCATCCTAAGAGAAGCTGCCATTACCAAACGACTTCTGTTCATTCACTGGACGTTGCCAGCACCCTTGGAGGAGTTTTTGCTTCCCCCTGAACATGGAATTGATTGGCGGGCTCCTGCATGGTTTGCTCCCATAATAGAAGATGAAGTATCGTCACCTGGGTGGAAAGTGGCCAGGTTCAAAGTTTTCAAGAAGGCTGTTCGAGGTGATAGCCCCTTCCTGCGCAGTCGGATACAATCTATCTACGGCGGTGCCGAAGAGTATGACCAGGAGTTACTGCCTGGGGAATCAACATTTGACCAAGTGTATCATGATGTGTGGAGAGTGTTGTTTACCCCTTCCCCACCCATCCGCGAGATTATTGAAGGATACATGAATGAGTGGCACTTGACTCCCGGGAACTATGCAGCGGCACATTTACGGGCATTGTATGCTAGAATCCAAAATCGAACCGACGAGGAGGCCACCTTGTTGACGCAAAATTCTCTTAACTGCGCCTCCAAGTTGCGCCCTGGTGGTCCATTTTTCTTCTCTTCTGATCACTCTCCTTCAATACAGTTTGCCTTGGATTACGGCAAGAGGATGAACGTGCAGGTTTTCGCTCGGCCTCAAGACTTCAATCAGCTTCCACTTCACTTGGACAAAGCATCTGATATTCTCAATCGCAAACCACAGGAGTTCTATGATACCTTCGTTGACTTATATTTGATGGGAATGAGCCGATGCCTGACCTACAATCGCGGTGGGTTTGGCACTTGGGCTTTGCTGTTGGGATACAACTCGAGCTGTGTTCACAATCAGAAAACGACGGCTGTTAGAATCAATGCCCCGTGTAACTGGACCACACCAACAACAAGTGCCACCACCATCACACAAAAGGGTTCAGAGCTTCATCCTATGCCTCCACTCTTTATTGATACCATGCCAAGTAAAGACTAGAATGAGAGATTCAACTGCTACTAGCAATAAGTTTGAGTAGTGTCACGGGTGGGAAGTTATGTACGAAGTATATATAGTACCTACCCATAGTAGATAGGAATTGGATTATTTTAAATTTGACCAAACAACGACCACAACAGCGACCAGAACAATCTCATCATACAAGCAAACACCTTCCAGAAACGATCAGCCAGAGGTTGGGAGCACAACTACTCCCACTCCATGAAACTAGGGAAACAACCCCCCTGTACCTAGAAGCCGAACCATGGTGAAGACATTACCGACCAACGACTCCTGGAAAAGGAAACATGTTGGTGCATTCTTTGCCGTATTCCTTGCATCATTTCAGATGTATTTTTTCTATGGTATCCTGATCGGGAATGCCAACATCGTGCCGACATATGGGGATTTTGACGCACCCTTTCTAGTTTCTGAACTACCTGCAGAGAAGTCATCACAGTCAGACGGGATGGTGCCTTCGGATCCCTTGCATGCAGAACGTTCGAAACTTGGGGAATTCATGGGACAACTCCCCACATGGATGACGGATTACTTTGTGTGGCACAGCAATACCAAGTCTCAGCTGAATGAGTCAAATTGGAATCAAACGCAATATCTAGTCTTGCACTGTTCCAAAGACAGGTCCTGTGGAGGTTTCTCGGATCGCATCAAGCCGCTCCCATTCATTGTATTGCATGCTGCCATTTACAAGAGACTATTATTCATTGATTGGGAGAGGCCAGCCAAACTAGAAGAATTTCTGTTACCCCCTTTGGGAGGTGTTGATTGGAGACTCCCGGGTTGGCTCAAACCGAACCTGGACAAAGCGAATGAAAATAGGAAGCCATTGGTTGGCTGCGATGACCTTTCCCGGCAGCTGCGACGCCACAACGCAACAACTGTATACCGCACCAAGGTTCAGACACCAGATGCATGCGAAGGCAGTTATGTTTCTCATCCAAATGTTGCTGAATCAAGCTATGGTGGCACCTATCATGGCCTCTTTCGTGTCTTTTTTGAACCGGTGAAACGGATTCAAACCAAGATTGACAACCTCATGGCACAGAAAGCACTTGTTCCTGGCAAATACGGTGCTGCTCATTTACGAAATATGTATGGGAACAGACTGTGGCGTCATCCCAACGAGACTATTTCTCTTGTCGTGAATGGAATCAATTGTGCATCTACCAAAACACCTGGGGGTCCAGTATATTTTGCCTCTGATGACTATTTTGCAGTGAAGGCGGCAGTCGCATACGGTCATCAAAATTCCCTACCAATTGCTTCGTTTGATATTGAACAAGAACCTCTTCATTTGGACAAAGATGATGCATGGAGAACTCGCGACCCTTCAGCGTATGATGACACTTTCATTGACATGTATCTGTTGGGACAAGCTCATTGTGTTGCATTCAGTAATGGTGGTTATGGTACTTTTGGCATGCTGCTGAGTTACAATGCTAGCTGTGGCATAAGGTTCTTCAAGGGAAGATTGCTGGATACTGAATGCAATTGGACGGATGCGAACCTCAATGAGAATTTGCTCCCACCGCCAAGTATGAATATCCCTCCAGAAATGTTCATCCGTCCATCGAACAAGAAGTAGATGTCGTGGTAACGTCCAACAAACATTCATTTGCCGACTCGCCATGGATCGTCCCTGGATCTTTGCTGGGGTATGATTGGGACACGCTTTGAGATGATACAGTACCAGCATTATGTCATAACGATACAGAGCTCCATATGACTGTCAGGAGGGCCCTTGCGCTGTTTTTCACCAAGGACGTAGTCAAGAAGATATTGTCACCGGATGGCACCATCGTACTGCGTTGCATGTACGTTCGTGTAGGCCTTGTGGCCAATGGTTGTAAATACTAACACTGCTGGTGGAATGGAAATCCATTGTTTCGTTTGTACGTCGTATGTACTTGGAGTCCACGTGTAACTTGACAAGCCAACATTGCGGAGCGACTCCCAACAAAAATGACACATACCCACATTGACAGAAGAAGCAGTGTTGCCACCCATAGTCAATAATATAGAACTGTTCGGCTGACTCCACCAGGACGGGGTATTCTTGGAATCCAGATTTGTTACAGCAACCTTTTCACCTTCAATTTCTGGAGGTTCATGACTGTCGCAAGCCATGAAACTCGTATTGCCTTCGCTAGTCGGAAAACGTCTCTTTCGCATGTTGTTTCTGTTTGTTGTGGTCACATTGGGTCATATCTTCTTTTTCTCTAGTGTAATTCAGAGGAACTATAGTTCATCTTACGAAGAGATGTGGAGCATCATCTCCGTTCAACCAACCACTTTCTATGCCACAGCTGTGTCAGTAAACCAGTCTTTGACGAGTCTTAACCAAATTCGGACGGACGAAGTACTTTCTGAGTTGAAGAGACAACTTCCAACGTGGATGACGGGATACTTTGAGTGGCACAACGAAATCAGGTCTCAGTTGAACGAGTCCAATTGGAATCAGACGGAATACCTCGTCTTGTCATGTCTCCAATCGAGGTCACAATGCGGTGGAATTTCCGACCGCCTGAAACCACTGCCATATGTAGTGTGGCAAGCTGCTGTCCACAAAAGACTGCTCTTCATTGACTGGGAAAGACCAACTCAGTTGGAACAGTTTATGATACCACCTCGGAAGGGGGTTGATTGGCGACTTCCCAGATGGTTGAAGCCACTGCTGGACAAAAAGGTTGATGGAAGCCTTAACAGCTGCTCCCTTACAAAGAATAGAGCCGAACAGCACTTGGGAAGAAAAGAGAAGACTGTGCTCCGCTCATTCCTCCAAGCGACGGATGGATGTGAGGCGAGCTTTCTCAATCTCTCGCAATCGAGCTATGCCGATGTCTACCATGGTCTTTTCCGTGTATTTTTTGAACCTGTGGACCGAATCGAGAAGAAAATTGATAACCTCATGACAACAAAAGGGCTCGTTCCTGGAAAATACGGTGCTACTCATCTGCGCAACATGTACGGGAATAGGGTCTGGCGACATCCCAATGAGACCATTGCCATCGTCGTGAATGGGGTCAATTGTGCTTCGAGGCAGGTCCCTGGCGGCCCAGTATATTTTGCCTCGGATGATGATTTTGCTGTGCGAGTTGCATTGGCTTACGCGCAGCAGTATTCTCTCCCGATTGTTTCATTAGCAATGGAGGAGGAACCACTTCATTTGGATAAGGACGACGCGTGGAAAACGCGTGAACCTTCAGAATATGACGACACTTTCATTGATTTGTATATGCTGGGGCAGGCGCAATGTGTGGCTTACAGTAATGGGGGGTACGGAACCTTTGGATCGATATTGAGTTATAACGCAAGCTGTGGCATACGGTTCTTCAAGGGACGCGAATTGGATACGGAATGTAATTGGACAGACGCACACGACAACGAGAAGCTTTTACCCCCACCTATCATGAATTTTCCTCCTGAAATGTATGTCGATCCGTCCTAGTTTACTTGGTCTCCAGAAGTTGTGACAATATACTCTCCGATATCCAGGGCCAACTCACCAATCATCGATTCGTCTTCGATTCTTCTTGACTTCACTTCTTCTGCGTTTGTATTCAATATTCTTTGCTTTGGAGACTTCGCTGATTCCTTCCCTCATTTCTCGCTCTTTGGGGCGGGGCCAGGCTTGCAGCAACATAACTTTCAATTTGTTTAGAGCAGACTTTCGATTCTTGAGCTGTGTCCTGTGTTCCTGAGATTGAATTGTCAAGAAACCATCTTTACTTAATCTGTTTGCGTTTTGCTCTTTCAGACGATCTCGAACTTCCTCTGGAATCCAGTCTGCCTTGTCTACCTTGAAGCGTAGCTCCGCTTTGGTGTTCACCTATCGGTGACAATGACACCAGAAAAGAGGATGAGATGACAAGGATTGACATCTCTGGCCCAACACCACGTTTGGACTTACCTTGTTGACATTTTGACCTCCAGCTCCACTGCTTCGAGCAAATGTAAACGAAATCTTCTCCTCTGGTATGTCGATTGAAGTAGGGACATTCCATTTGGAAGCTTGTCGTGTCTGATTGGAACCTTTCTTGAGTTTGGCGGCGGTGGCGTTGAAGGGTTTGTACGTCCAAGTAGGAGCAATGGACGAATCGAATTGCGTATTACGCGCAAACAAGCATTCGAGTGATGCACTCCTTACCATCACACTAGACGATCGATAAACTTGCCGTTGAAGCAATGGCGAAGAGACGTGTTGGTACGAGACACGGCCCCAGATTGCTGGAACGATGGGTCGAAGGAACGCCGAAACCGTTCGGTGCGAAGTAGAACCAATCATCATTGCTAGAAATACCAACGTTGTGATTTTGTAAAGGAAACTAGGAATAAGTGTGCGGCTGGTCTCGGTGTTCATCCACAAGGTTGGCTTGCATTCTCCTCGATAATGTGATGTAATGATTGGGTTGTGGTGGTGTTGTTGGCCATTCATGCTTCTAGCAATTGCGTCACTGTGACGTCATGGCTGCACAATCGGTAGACTAGGAAACAACTACAGGGTTAGAGTCCAGCAGTTACGACTGCTCAGCCTTGCAATAAGGTTCACCAATTCACGCCAATGAGACAACTCACAAGCGTTGTTGCTGGAAGTACATCTCTGCCCTCACTGGTGATTATATTCAAGAATAGGATTTGGCACGGATGCTGAAAAGATGGCGTATGATGGTATAGCTATAACCACCAGCAGAAGTCTATCACCTATTTGTTGCAGCAGTGCAGCAGTATAGCGTAATGAATTTCTATACTTCAAACCCGGTACGCCCACGTCGTCCCTTCTACTTGGTATACATCTTGCTAAGATCCTCGACGGCATGTTCCAAGTCAGCGCAAGCTGCTTCATCCATAGTTTGCTTGGCCTTCATGGCAGCTTGCATGACCAAATGGTGAAGTTTAAGTGCCTGAAGATAATCCGTTTCGGATGCAAAGTTTACCCTCTTGACCCGTTGACACAAACAGTACTCTCCAACCAGAGTGATAATCTTGCTGCAATGCTCCTCCTTGGTGTTGATCCAGCGAACCATTTGATTGAGCGACAAGGGTTCCGACGAAATGGTTGCGTGGAGAGCCTTGGATTGAACCATGGCCTTGCGAATGGTAGTACAAGATTCCTTCAACTCCCCGACCATGGCTGGATCGTCAAAGATACCACACGGAACTTGGCAGTGATTGAAGGTTACACGCTTGTCAGACGTCAATAGAACACATCCCATCATGGAAGCAACAACGATTCCTGAAGTCCATTGAGATGGAGACGCTCGGGCCATAGCAGTCGAAACGCTTCTGGCTGCAGTGTTTCGGATCGCATGGCGACGGGCTACCGATACGGCAGTGGATGCACCTGTTTGGAACTGCAAGAAGGAACGAGAGGAAAGGGCACAGTAACATATGAGTATACCTTGTTCGGCGGTACATCTCACTGCCATGACCACTAACTACTTACTCTCATCATGATACACGAAACCTTGGTCAATGAAAACAATATAGTGAGAAAGCAAATCGGATGTGGCGAAGTTTGGAGAGGTATCATCCAGGAGGATTCCAGGAATGCTAGCGAAATACGGGACTGTCCAGTGACTGGAGATTTCTAGGTAACTCGTGACTGATTAGCGTGATTTGATTGCTTGGAGGAGTAGTGTTCGAGCATGCTATGATTATGATGGTCAATGATGATCAATGATGATCATGCAACCAGCAAGAGCACACTGAGTTGTAGTCGTCGTCAATAAGCTTGTAGCTGTGACAGGGAGGAGAAATCGGAAGCTGGTTTGTTTGTTGATCGACTTCCACCTCTGAACTGTGACCATTACCTTCACCATTGGCATAATCCAATGTCGATGCGACATGTGTATGACTCATGGTTTCATACGATTGTCTTATGTCCCACCTCCTCCTCATTCCATCCATCTCAAGCATCTCAAGAAAAGGACCAGGCGTTGAATTGTTTGTTGGAGCACTGCACTTCTTCCTCCACATCCATACGTCACAAGTAGTAGTAGTCTTACCCAACCACCAAGCACAATCATCATGCGTTATCCCGACGATGATTCCGAATTGACTGAAGAAGACTCAGAAGATGAGGAATACAGCGAAGATGCAGACGAAGACGAAGACGAAGACGAAGGAGATGAAGATGAAGAAGACGACTATGATGAGTATGATGACGAAGGTGAATTTGGTGAAGAAGGAGAATCAGAAGAAGATGAAGAAGATGACGAGGATTCAGGGGACGAGTTCTACTCTGAAGGGGACGAAGACGGTGATGACGAGGAGGGGGAAGAAGAATCGAGCGAGGAAGACGAGACTGATGACGAGTTTCAAGACGAAGAATTCGAGGAGGATGAGTACGACGGAGATTTGGAGCGAGGTTTTGTTGACGATGAGGATGATGATAGAGAAGAGAAGGGGACAGATCGTGATCGGCTTCGCAAAATGATTGCCCTCGTCTGTTGTTGCTGTTGTTGTTTGATTATCATCCTAGTTGTCGTGTTGATAATCGCCCTAGGTGGAAGTGATGACACTGACACGCCCGTCCCGTCGCCGACACCGGCCCCGGTGGCCACTGGAGTCTCCCCCACAGCACCTGTCGCTATCCCCACTCAGGCTCCACAAGGTGTGCTACCTTCAGCCTTTGTGCCAACCGATTTCCCCACTGTATCTCCCCAACCCACCAATCGGAAAACGCCTTCGCCAACTCCCAAACCGTCAGCCTTCCCGACAGCATCCCCCTCCATTTCTGCTGCACCCACAAAAACTGTCCCTGATGAACTTCTATTAAACCCCGGAGCTGATACGACTATTTACATCGATGGTTTCGACGCATACAAATACGGATCCTTCGGAGATAGAAATACACTTTTGGTCCAAAATGGTCGAACTGAGATCAATGAGATCCCCGATTCCTTTATCATGTTTCAATACGATATTTCGGATCTTCCCGGACCAGAACGCCTCATCCACCGTGAAAGAACAGCAGTGTTAATCCTACAGCATGTTGTAGCCTCGAATGCAGACGAGTTGAGTTCTGCCAACCTCACTGTGTACCGACTGCCTGCAACAAACCAAGACGTGGAGACTCTCCATGGTGGTTTCTACAATGACATTCCAGAAGGAGTAAAAGGTCCCACGTTTTCTGTCCACCCACTTGACACTGAAGTGCAAGTTGATATCACCTACCTCTTGTTTGGCCAACCACCGTACAATGGAACGGTCCAATCTCGTGCCGTGTACGAAGATCCTTCGCAACTCATGCTAATGATTGCAAATGAAGGAGCTGCACAGGAAATTCAAGGAGATCGGTTCCATAGTCGGGAAACCAATGAACCCCCTGAATTGTACATCGACATACGAAAGATTGAACTTGGCGAAAATGAGACATACGCTCCAACCCCATCGTATACGAGTGCAAACGACACTGGTGCCAATGAAACTGCTTTCCCATCCATGGCTCCGAGTATCGCGAACGCATCCTTTGCACCATCGACATCACCGTCAGCAGCGGAAGCAGAAGTTTAATACGTGTGTCTAAATGTCATATTTGCTAGTGAAACCCAGAGCCTCTCATACCTCGTTGATAGTCACTGGACAATGGAGGTAGAGCAACGTTTTCTGGCGATGTTACCTCTCCTCGTAGAGGAACACTCATCAACTTGCCAATTTGAGTTACAGTTAGGTCCTGTCTCCCAAATAGATAGGCCGTCTTGCAAGCGACAGCTTCTACAGTCATGTCGGAAGCCGAGACGACCCCAGCTTCTTGAAGCGCACGACCTGTAGCGTAGGTTCCAAGCATGACACTTCCCCTGAGACACTGAGTCGTTGCAACAACGAGTACTCCCCGATCGACGGCATCAGAAAGGAGTTGGACAAAGGAATCTTTGACACGTGGAAAATTTCCGGTTCCATACAACTGAAGTACCAGTGTCTTCAAATTATGTCCACCTTCCAAATTTCCCTCCAACATCAATCGAAGCATTTGATCATCAAAGCCAGGGACCAGTCGGATTGTCAAGAGTCGCGTATCCATTGCCGTGTGTACTTTGAGAGGACCCTTGGGGGCAGGCAGTACCAAATGTTGGTTTTCATCGATATTGATCCCAATGGTAGCCAAAGGATCCATGTTGGGTGAATTAAACGCAGCCAAACCATGTGTATCCACCTTGGTGGCACGGTTGGCTCTCAAGAGTCTGTCATGGAAAAAGATGGATACCTCATTAATATTGACTCGAGATGCAAAGATCATTGCCATGACAACATTTCGACGAGCGTCATTGTAAGGCTCGCAGAGAGGAATTTGACTGCCCGTAAAAACGACGGGTTTTCCCAAGTTTTCCAGCATGAATGACAAGGCCGTGGCACAATACGCCATTGTATCGGTACCGCTGAGGACCACGAAGCCATCGAAATGCAAATAATTATCACGGATATCCTTGGCAATGGTCGCCCAATCAGCGGGGCCCAAATCACTACTATCTTGTCCTGGAACATACTCATGCAAGACGTATTCAGGCATACCATGTTGATGGAGTTCGGTCATATTCTTCATGTATTCGGTGAGGGCTCCTTGGACGGGGACAAGGGCACCTCCTTGATTTGGATCTGGAGCCATGGTCAACGTTCCACCAGTACACAAAATAAGAATCCTCTTACGAGACGTTCCTCCTTCTCCAATGTAAAGTGGAACCTCGGGGATAAATCGGTAGGATCCATTGTCCTCGTCATCTGAGTCGACAACGTCAGGTCCTCCCAAAGGCCCTACTGGAACTTGAAGTGGTTTTCCCATGAGATCCTGCATTTCTTGACGAGCTTTGGTCTTGGCTTGAGCTCTGGCAGTCAGTGCCTCACGGTCGGTGGGAGGGTTGGTTGAAAAAGTGCGTTGGGGGAATTTGCCGACGTGCCTTTCACTTGCAATGTTCGTTCGTTGCGAGGTACCATGACGCAATAGAGATGTTGTAGCACCTAACCTGCCTGTGTACCATTGTCTATATGCATTAGAGCTCAGTGAGAAGCACTTCCTTGGTAGGGTCCCAAGTACCTTGGTTCCAACAAGCCCACAATACATTTTCTTCGAAGAATGAAGGCCCGTTTTTGTGATGACGGTTGCAACAACGTTTCGGTTCTTCGGTTCTTCGGATGTTCGAATCAGACTTGTCGATTAGTGACCCCAGTGAACGCACATGATGAGGAGAGGCTTTTTGCTTGGAGAGTCTTTTGCTGACGACAAACGAATAATGTAGTAGCAATGGTGGCAACTCGTACTGTACTTTCTAATAATATGTTGATTGCAGTTGAACAAAGACTGAACAATGAATGAGAAATCAACGAGAACTACAAAATAAGTTAGATGATACCTACAGAGGATTTTCAGGGCGTCGTCCCTGAGTCAAATGAGTCGAAACGAGAGAGGACGATGTCGGTTTCGATTCCACGGATTCAAAATCGCAACGGCCCAAGAAACCGATGCCACATTTTCGGCTGGTATATCGTCGCGAAACAAGGAAACCGACATTGGAGCATGATGCACGATTGTGAAGAGGCAGAAAGCCTCACAAAATCACATTCTGGCTGATACAACTATCCTCAAATTCTATCCGTACCTACTTCATACACAATGGTGGCATTCCTTCCTGCCTTGTTGACAGCCTTTGGATGCAATCAAGGTCTCCCTGTTCTGTTGGAACAATCTGCTTCCTTGGATTGGAAGCTCAATGGTACATTTTGTGACCTTACCACCAATGGAATTGTTTCGTCATCTAACGTTATCGAGTCGGAACCCTTGACGTTGGAAGCCGAGACGCTTGAAGCACCCGCCTTGGTGTTGGAGCTCTGGATGACTCCCTCCGACGTAACGACACGAGTGCGAGAAAGTCTTCCTGTTTTTACTATCAAGGATCCTACGAATTCAAGAGCAGGGGACTGCTCTGGTCTTGATTTGAGAGTCTCCCAACGCGGACCAAGCTTGGATGTTCGATACTACGACCATGGATGTCGCATTCTCGTTATTCCTGATGTCCTGCGGTCCTGGGAAAGACAACATGTTGTCGTGAGTTTGGCCGATGGAATCACTTCAGTTTATGTGGACGGGGTATCTGTCGTGGACAATGCCCCCAATCGCTTGCCAAAGCCATGGGCTTCGTTGGTGGGTGACTCGACGGCACAGCTCTTTTCGGTAGACGACGAGGAGTTCCCATCATTCGATGGCAGCGTCCATTCACTGGCACTCTACACAGAACCATTGCCTGAGCAAGAAATTGCCACCTTGTATGAACAGGGATTGGATCAATTAGGTGCTGCCTGGGAACAACGAACACTCTTGGAAATCACTCCTGACATGTTGCCTGCACTCTTGACACAAGGGAAATCAAGTTCCTTTTGGGTTGGTGGCAACGCTAATACCAAGTTGACAGGCTGGACCATGTACTTGGAGATCCATAATTTACCTTTGTATGGAAATTTGCGCATGTCTGAAGAAGGCAGATATATTCAATCGGGGCAGCGCATCCCTTTGGATGATGCCAGCGAGCTGGAGCTATGGTATCGTCCCCAGGCGGAGGAATTTTTCAATATTCCTACCAACAACTATTTGGGTGTTAATTTGGAACGGCCAAATGAGTATTTTACCTATCAGTTGCTAGCTGTTGCCAACCATGGTGCTGGAGACTCTATGGTGATTGGACAGTCGGAAATTGTGAGCCACCCCTTGAGTTTGGTTCATGTTAATCATGCACTGTCCCTTGACGCTCCTCTTCAAGTTCATGTTCCCAAAGATCAGAGCTCTGAGATTGGGAAACGTCCTGTGGCGTTCTTGACGAACATTGCTGTTGATGATTCCTTGGACTATAACGTTGACCGCGTCCGTGTCGACCTGTGGGCTCTCAACGGAACCTTGACCATTTCCGATGATTTGTTGCACCTGATTGATTTCGCCTCTTGTCGCGGTGGAGAACGCTATGAAATTCTGGGAAGCAGGACCAATCCATCATGGAGCTGTCATGGAACTGGAACAGGCAATCGCAACATGACGTTCGTGGCAGCTCCCGGACATCTTTCAAAGATCTTGTCAAGTGTCCAATACGATGCATTCTACTGGAACCAAGAAGATACGATCACGCTTCGTATTTTCGATGGTGAAAATGGGCAATGCTTATCCGTGAAAGAGCACGAAAAAGCTTATACGGATGTCGGCTACTACGTGAGTACGTCAAGCCCGGAATGTTTTGACTTTGTCCGAAACATAACAGTTCCACCCGTTGAAATGCCAGACTCTGAATTTTCGAGTGTCACAGGCTACCTACGCGCACTCTTTGATATCGGCAACTTTGGTCTTGCGGATGCCATCTTTTGGATCTGCTTCTTTTTCATCCTATCCTACTGCTGCATGGTGGGGCGGCGATGCATACGATGTATCGGGGCAAGGGGCTCCAAAGTTCAAGTAGAGAACTACGGAGTCACTGTGATTGGCATTGATGAGGTCATGGACCAAGTCTAACAATAGAATTGTACTGAAATGTTACTGTCCCGCATTAATTTTTGCTGCCACCAACTCTTGGTACACTTGGTAAAGTTCCATCTCGTTTCGTTGCAAGCTAGAAATATCATCCCGTAAGCTGTCGATTCGTTGCACTGCACCCATTTCTTCCTGTGTTTTCAAGTTTGTGTACACAGCCTCCTCAATCTTTGCATGCTGCAGTTCAGCATACATTTGTAGAATTTCTTGATGCATTCCCTGTGCCCGTTTTAACAATCCCCCAGTGAGAACTGCCAACTTGGATTCCGCCTTGGTGTTGTTCTTTCGTAATGCCGCGGCTGCCTGTTGGATCGCATTGAATTCAAGCTCGCAAGATTGGATTTCAGTCTTTTCAGTTCGTGGTTGCCATCCACTCTCTGTAAACACTTCATCTGTACTCTTTGCCGCTCTTGTGGCCTTGATAGTTTCCTGGACAAGCATTTCCTCCGCCTTGGATCGAGACGTTCCCTGTACTTGAATGGGGGCCAACTTTTCGTTCAACAAAAGAGCAAACTCTTGTTGGATCATGTCTCTGGCAGCCAGGAGGGCGTCACCGGGGATGGGATCTAATGGAACTGCAGAAGGTACAGGGGTAGAAGCAGCGCTTGCATCATGTTTGCGTTTCTTTTTCTTTTTATCACTTTCGCCAATTAGGGGAGGCTCCGCGACGGGGAACTCATGAGCATCATGCTTCAGAAGGATCAAGCTCTCTTGGTTGACCAACTCCTCTGGAACTGTGCCCTTGGGCATTCTAGATTCCACTGCAGGGATTGCACCTACTGGGCGAGGCAAATCTTTTCGCTTGACGACGGTAGAGCGAGCTTCATAGAGACGACGGGCTTCTTGCTCACGCTTTCGCTTTTGAGCAGCTTCAATATCTGCTGCATCCTCTTCCATGACCGTCTCAATCACTACTTCGTCATCTGCAATGGCTTGGGGAGCTTCCAACTCGTAGTCGTATTGAGGTGCTGGCAAGGCAGCAAGGGCTTCTTCCAACTCTTTTCGTGCCCGTTTGGCAGCTCTCCTCTCCTCCCTTGCTAGTTCACGAATGGACATGGCGGAGCTTGCAAATGTCGAAACTCCAACAGAGGCATCATCTCCTTGCATACTTCTCATCTCTGATTGAGGGCGGTTGAGTCCGAATTGATCTCGGTGTGGCGTAGGAGCCCTGGCGTTCACGGGTGCTGGTGTGGCGCCTCCAGTAGATGCCATGCCAGCCGCTTCCTCGTCATGCTCTATTTCTGGATTGTCTCCACCCAGCAATGGGGTCTGTCCACGTTCCAAAAGTCGCAAGTTGCTGGCTTGACGCATGATGCTTTCCTGCTTGGATGGGGCAGGGGCTCCTGCAGACATGGGGGTGCGCATGGGAGTCGGCAACGGCCTGTCAGAATAGTCGGCCAACAGGGTTTGGGTGACACCTCCATCAGATCCACTCGGACGCAAGGCCGATGCTGTCATGGCTTGGTCTGCCTTCGCCATGTCCATTCGCTCCTTGTCGGACATGCTGGGAGCAGGGAGATCGAGCGGACCACGCTTGCGAAGGTTGAGGGGATCGTTGGTTTTGCTCACTTGGGCCACAACATATTGCATATTGCTTTTTTCTAAGGTCCTCAAACGTGCTTCCTCTCGTTTTTTGGCTTGTGCTGCTTCTCGGTCGCGGCTTCGGTATTGTTGCTCATTGAGCTTCTTGAAATCCACCGACTTCATTTGCTTTTGTCGCAAGACTTCAGAGCGAGCTGCTTCGCCTGAGACATCATGGAAACCTGCAGGGGCTGGCTTGTGAAATGGAATCTCGACACCAAGATCAATATCCCGATTGCGCTTCTTGGCCTTTTGCTTGGCCTGACTGCTCATGAGACCAGCCTGCTTCAATTCACGGCGCTTTTGCAATTCCGCCAAACGCTTTGCCTGAGCAAGCATCTTTTCACGAGCCTTTCGCTTGGCCTTCTTTCCCTGAGTGTTAGCCAAACGAGCTCTAGCTTCCTGTAACATTTCAATTTCATCCTCGTCCATATCAATTGGATCAGGTCGTGCAGGCTTGGTCTCGGGATGGGAATCAATCTGGCCCACCCGGAGCGGTTGAGTTCTCAAGTTTGACTCATCTTCATCATCTCCCTTTCCAGCTGCCGCTTCATCTAGCAGTTTTTCGTAGTGTTCCTGACATTGTGTGGCTGTTCGTCCAACTAGGGGTCCAATGGTTTTCCACTGTGCTGGCATGAGCTTGGCCAAGTGAAGCAACTTTTCCTCCTCTTCTCGACTCCATTCCACCTTTTTGACTGAAGGATCCAACCATTCGTGCCATCGGGCTTTGCATTGCTTGGCAGACTTGCGATTCAACAAAGAAGCAACACGGGCCCATTGCTATTTTACAAAACAGAAAGTCAAGCAAGTGTGAGATTCTTATACAGGTGGCAACAATGGTGCTTGTGTTCTCCCTCCTTCCATGCAAGCCACGTACTTGTTTGCCGTACTTTTGTACAGCCGCCTTGAGAATCTCATCTTCCGAGTTTTTCCAAACTCCTCCCTTTAGAAATACTCGAACCATGACGAATTATTCCTTACAACCCCAGAGGGTTTGTGTAGTTGTGGTGGTGTGCTAGCTTGTGTCGGTACCGTAGTTTTGTGCTGCCTGGCCTGGGCAGGAGACGGTTGGCGTACAGAAATGTGGGTGGACTCGTGCGACTCAACCCATCACAAACAAACTACAAAACCTACCTAGATAATACTCTTAGCAGTCCTTGGAAATTAAACATATAAGTTGCATTACATTCTATTGTCAGAGTAACAGTCTAGCCGCAGGGCCATGAATACTTTTCATTGCTTTGATCATTTAACGAAAGCATTCCGTGCAACATGAGCACGAAACTTCTTCACAATCCACAGTTAGTAATTGGAGATCATCGTCTCCAGTACCTCGCAACCTGCACAAGTTGTTGGCGATACGTCCTGTTAGGTCATTCTCATGGAGAGTCAGTTCATTCAGAACATCGAGTCTAGAGAAGGCGTTTGGAACCTCCCCTGTGAAACTGTTTCCATTCAAGTATAACCTTCGGAGGGAGTTAGCCAGGTCCTCGAAGGTTGCCGACAAGGTACCTTCAAAGTTGGCATTGCTGAGGTCCAATTCCACCAAGTTGGTCAAGGAAAAAATCTCTTCCGGAATGGATCCGCCGATGGCTGTGCCGCTCACGGTGAGTTCCGAGAGAGAAGCCAAGTTGGCAACTGATGAAGTCAATTCACCACGAAGGAATGGGTTTCCATCCAAGTGAAGGGCCTCCAATAGACTCATGGAATACAACACATCGATGGGTCCTTCAATGGCATTGGATCGGAGGGACAGGCTTGTGATAGCTTCGTATCCAGTAAGCCCAGTTGGGATGGTTCCTCCCAAGGCGTTATCATCCAGGTCCAAGGTAGTCAAGGTGGAAGACATGCCAACTCCGAGAGGAATAGATCCAACCAAGTTGTTTCCAGTTAGCAGCACAGTCTCCAAAGGACTTTCACTCAAGTAAGACTCAGGAATGGTTCCACTCAAAAGAGTTCTCTCGATCACGAGCTGTTGAAGCGATGCGGGGATCTGGTTCACCTCAGGCAAAGGTCCTCCGATGGATTCATCGCTAATAATGAGCGCCTCCAAACTAGCCAAGGCATAGACTTCAGGTGGGATAGAACCACTCAAACCCACGTTGCTGTCTTCACCTGTTGTATTCAATAAAAATGAGGATGTTGTTAGTTTTGCACCAGATGGGAAGCGCAAAAGAATGTCAAAGGATACAAAATACGTACCCATAATGAGGGAAATAACCATACCAGCGTCGTTACACGACACGTATTGCCAATCACAGACATCACCATTCAACCAGGCACCGGAGCAACTAGCGTCTCCCATGGCACATTCGTTCCAAGAGTCTCCTCCTGTGGCGTAGTAAAAGGTGGTCAATGCGTAACGGTCGGTGACTTGCTCAGTGCTTGTAAGCTCGTCCTTGTAGTCATCGTCTTCGGTGATGAATCGAGCTGCCTGAAACTGAGGGCTGCTTTGATCCGCAAGAGCTTCTTCGCCAGAAACACCGACAGCGAAAACCTCAATGAAGTGTGCAAGACTGGTAGTAGTAGGAGAAAATGTTGCCGGAATAGGTGCCGGTGTTGGGGCTACGGGAGCTGCAGTTGGAGAGTTGGTGACTGGAAGCGAAGAAGGCGGTGAAGTCACTATGACCGGAGCCTGGGTTGGTGCATCCGTGGGTTGTGGGGCTGGCGTAGGAGCCACTGCAATTGTAGGCGCCAGAGTGGGGAGCGGCGTTGGTGCAGGCGGGTCCACTGGAGCCTTGGTGCCACTTGTATCGCGGTCTCTATCATAGTCCCAATAGAAGGGAATAATCAAAGCAGCGAGAGCAATACAGGCGATTACGAAAAGGAAGCAAGCAACACACTTGTACCGTGTCTGCTGCTCATCATTGAACACAGCAGCTTCACGATCCACGCGCTTGGCTGTCCCTGTTCCGAGCTCTTCATCTATTTCCTCTTCGACAGGTGCCGACCGAACTGCCGCTGTTTCAGCTGGGGGTTCTTCGACTGGTTCCACCGCGGGAGGTGGGGCAACCTCCTGTCTCTCGTCGTGAGGCACCCACGATTCCTCGTCAAGTACCTTGAAAACAGGAAGTGGTGCTTCTTCCTCGGCTGGCTCGCTTGCTGCTTGTTTTTTGATGTATGCCATCTCGTCCATAGGGGCTTCTTCAGTGTGGGGAATCGCTCTCGTTGTTGCAGACTCCATATATGGGTGTGGCTCTCCAGCAAATTCGTCAATAGTCTTCTCATCGACAACTTCATGCGCGCGAAGAGCAGCAAGTGAACCAGTTGGGGTAGTCTTTTTTGGAGCCTTGACCTCCTCGCTGGGCTCTTCCTCAGCTGGAATCTCGACCTTGGGCTTTTCTGGCTCGGGGACTGGTGTTGCCTCCTTTGGCGTCTTTGCTTCAGAAGGCTGCTCAGCTTCCGGAGCCTCCTCATCTTCTACTTCTTCCTCCAAAATTTCAACGATCTCTTCAACTTCCTCTCCTTCGATGTCGCCCTCTACTTCCTCAACAATCTCAACGACTTCTTCGACAACTTCATCGCCTTCATAGAGAAAGGAGCGGTTAGAGACGAAACGGGCATCTTCTTAAGTTCCATACACTCATAAACTTACCATTCTCATCGATTACAACCCTGCTGGTCTTTGTCTCAGTGATCTTGTTGCCCTTTTCTTCTTCCTCTTCGATAATTTCCTCGTCAATCACTTCTTCCTCACCATCAACTTCCTCCTCTACAATTTCTTCCTCTCCGTCGGCTGATCCCCCGTCATCGGCAGGCTGTGGAGCAGGTTCCGGTGCAGATTCCACGGTCGGTTCAAGTAATGTATCGGGCTTTGGATCCTCTTCTTTTTGCTCTTGAGGAGCTGTCTCTACTTGAGTAGGGGCCGTGGTAGCAGCAGTTTCTGCTGTGGTTGTCAATGTTTCACCACCAGTGGTAGCGTCATCAGCACTTGCCCCCTTATCACCGGCGGCCTCTTTGGCCACAGGTACCTGGCTCTTGACTTGCGCAGACTCTTTGAGAGCCTGGAATTGCTTCAATCGATCTTTCAATGAAACGGATGCCATCCTATGTTCACGTCTCTTGTCTCTTTACAAAGTTTGCGGGCAAACTGGTGTTTCTTCTGAGTTTAATTTCCTGTTCAAAAGTGGATGGGCAACGTCTTCGCTGGGTGCTGTTGATGTATGGTGCCTTTCAATTCCAACTGCAACAATATAGCGAAAACACTTTGTTGGAGGCGAGAAACGGAACGAATTTGGCTGTGAAATTGTTGTCAAGGTCGGGCCCTTTGCGTGCATTATTATGGAGGAGTAGACCCATTTTTGGCAGCAAGTTAGGCGGTGCCGAAGATTTTGGTAGTTAGGAAGACCTGAATTGCCAGCGCGTGACATGCACTTGTGAATGTCTCTCTTGTGTCATATTGAGTGATCCACATATTTGTCACCTACTCGGAACCTGATTTAACACGAGTCCTGCCTCCCGGTATGATATTTCCGGGTGATGATTGGGGTAGATTACCACGAGGTGCAATGGATCATCAATCATCATGAAGCGAAGGGAAACAAGAAGAACCAGCTAGTTCCAGCGCCAGAATGAAGAGAGTTTATTCTCGGGATCGTATGATGCATCTTGTTGCCTATCTACCTGGCTGAGAGACGATTCTACTGCTTTTCAGAGGTGCTTTTCTTGGGACATCTATATATTTTTGAACTGTAGTTGAAACTACTTCTCACGAAGCTACTGTACACCTATTGCCAGGGAGGGCGACTTACTGACCGAATAGCTATGCATCACAGTTTGTGCAGCAATCACAACTGACTTCGAGGCAATCAACCGAAAGCTCATTGAGTTCGGTACGGCCGTCGCCTCGCAGATCACAGAGGCCGCTGGAGATTTCGCCTGTGAGGTCGTTATCTTCTAGTTGCAACACGTCTGTTACAATAAGGCAGAAAGTTAGCAAAGCGTAGTCGTCGCACACAAAAGTCATTGCCACGTAAACTTACTCAACAAGGTCAGTGACTCGAAACCAGAAGGAATGGTACCAGTGAATTCGTTTCCAGAAAGCTTGAGAGTACGGATGTTGGGAGACCAAAAAGAAATGACATCGGAAAGTGGGCCTTCAAAGTTTCCGTCTGTAAGATCCAGCTCCTCAACACTTCCCAAGAGGAACATTTCAGCGGGAAGGGTTCCAGTCAAACCAGAACCTCCCAATCGCAAAGAAACAAGAGCAGACATGCCAACGATTTGAGACGACAATGCCCCTTGAATATTGCTGCAGCCGTCCAAGTAGAGGTTCTCAAGATTGAACATTCCATAGAGCTCGTCAGGCAGGGAGCCACGCAATCTGTCGTTGTCGGCCAGGTTGAGGGTCCCAAGCAACTCAAGTTCAGCAAGGGCCGAAGGAATAGTTCCAGAGAATTGGTTAATATCCAAGTGAAGTTGTGTCATGGTGGAGATCTTTCCAAGGGAGCTTGGGATGGAACCCGAGAAGCGGTTGTTGGAAACCATGAGCAACTCCAAAGGCGAATCCTCGAGGAAACCTTCAGGGATGACTCCACTCATGACGTTGGTACTCATAACAACTCGAACCAAGCTAGTCATGGCCCCAAGGGACTCTGGGAAGCTTCCTCCCACCAAGTTGTTGACGGCCACAAGATTCTCGAGAACCTCCAAATGGCCAATCTCATGGGGAAGAGTTCCAACTAGACCGTTTCCTTCAGCAGCGCCTGAAACAAACACATACACCAGTTAGCAAAACGGTATCAGCAGAGCATCTTTCCCTGTACACTCCATTTCGTGAAACTTACTGAAAATCAAATCAACCACGCGTCCCTCATCGTTGCATCCAACGGCACTCCAGTCACAATGGTCGACATCAGGGTCGAGCCAGGAGCTTCCAGTGGTGCAGTTGGTATCCGCCTGGTAGCAAGTGAACCAACTGTCATCTCCATCCATGGCATAGTAGAACGTGGTAAGAGCATATCGCTCTTGGATGGCAGACTCAGTG
The DNA here is from genome assembly GCA_013372465.1 of Nitzschia sp. Nitz4. NCBI lineage: Eukaryota > Bacillariophyta > Bacillariophyceae > Bacillariales > Bacillariaceae > Nitzschia > Nitzschia sp. Nitz4. The sequence continues at coordinate 30,859 of WXVQ01000100.1, forward strand.
TCGTATTCATTGACAATGTTGTCGTGATCCGCCAGGAAGACGGCCGCGCGGTATTGTGGGGAGTCGCTGTCCTCAAAGACTTCGGTACCAGACAAAGGAACCAAGAAGGTATCAATGAAATGTCCAAGTCTTTGACTGGTAGGAGAGTTGGTTGGAGCAGGGGAGATCGTGGGAGACCCGGTGGGGGCAGGCGTTCGAGGGGTCGAGGGAGCCGTGGGGGATGTGGGGCTGCTTCCGACAACAGGAGACTGTGTAGGAGCCGGAGTGACGATGTTAAGACTCTTATCGTTGTCGCAGTCGCAATCCAAAACCAAAGGAAGGACAATGGCAGCGATGGCACAGGCCGTTAAAAACAAGAGAATCAATACGATACACCTGTGGCGAGCTTGCGTCACCCTGGGATCATCGATGGCCCCCCTGGGCTTTTCTTCGTCTGGAACATCATCGCTCATCATGGTGGTTGTGTTGGGACTCGAGGTTGAGAGAAACAAAATCGAAACAAACTGTGTGGCAACAGAGACAACACTTGGGGTGGAAAGATTTGTGTGAAAATTCGGTGATGGTTGGTTTCCTTTGCAAGACAAGAAATCGGCGTTTCTTCCTTACCAAAAATCTAAAGTTAGAACGATCGACTGGAAATGATTGTGCCTCGACAAGATTACTTAGAAGGATATATGGCACGACGGCCAACTCCGGCGGAGGTACACAAAGGAGGCTACTACTAGTACGACGTTTCGATTCCAGAGTCGATGCATGTGCGACCCCAGGTTGACATGACCAGTTCCGAGTCTGGTGAGGTACTTCAGTAGTCCCCAAAGAAAGACTGTTCGTGTTTCAAAACTACTCGAGACTCAGAATGAGAAAGTTCCAAGTGGAAGTTGACTCACCCTAGAACAACCACCAACCAAAAAAAGCACAAGTTTCCCACAGCCTTTGATTGGGAAAGCCTCCAGTCCATTCAACCATTGCTATCTGTTGAGTTCAGAAGAGCACCAATCATTGGACCAATGAAACTCACAGTCACATCAGCTCTTCTGACTGCCTTGGCGACACAGGTCACAGTTCAGGCCAGCTTTACTCCATTTTTGTCTACTACCGGCACTTCGGTTGGATGGGCCAAATCGGCAGGATGGATGCTCCAAAATCCTCCCAGAGGAGGAGCCAAGAAGAGTGCAGAAACAAATGATTCAGATAAAAAGAAAAAGAAGCTAAAGAAAAAGTCTGGAAGTGATAAGACTTCCAAGAAGGCGTCGTCCGAGTCGGACCTTTCCGTCGCCATTTTGGAGGGTTCTTCCAGCCGTCAATCCATGCAAGTGTTCACTCACTCAAGTGAGGAAGGTCACACTATTGTAGGACTTTCAGAAGAAGCTATGGATGAAATGGGTCTTTTCGAAGGAGACACAATCTCCATCAAGGGAAAGCGAGGAAGACAAACCATTGGAAGTGTCGCGGTGTTGGACCAATCGGATATGGATGCCTTGTCGGATGGTTCGTCCGAAGCTCAGCCCGTTGGGATGTCTCGTGATATGATGAGAAACGCTGGAGTAAGAGCTGGAGATAAAGTTACATTAGTCCCTGCTCCAGATGTCAAATTTGGAAAGGCAGTCCTTGTCTTGCCAACAGCAGAGTCTTTGAAACTCGCAGGGGCCGAAGAAACTTCATCGTCAGAATTGTTCGACACCTACATCAAGCCCTACTTTCAAGGAAAGTTCCGAACTCTGTACAAAGGAGACTACTTCCACATCAAGGGTCCACAAGGGGAAATCGAGTTTTCGTGTGTGGAAATTGACACTGTCGAAACCGATGGTGACTCGGCGTGCATTGTTGTGGACGACACTATTATTGAGTATGAAGGCGAACCTATTGAAGCCGACGAGGGAGATGATTTGGAAAATGCTGGTTATGACCAGATCGGAGGAGCTGGAAAGCATCTAGCCGCTGTTAGGGAGCTTGTGGAACTTCCACTCCGCCACCCTGAGCTTTGGCAAAAGTTGGGCATCAACCCTCCTCGTGGAGTTTTGTTGACTGGGCCATCTGGGTGCGGAAAGACTGCTTTGGCAAGGGCTGTGGCGGCCGAGACGGGAGCATACTTCTTTGTCATCAATGGACCCGAGGTCATTTCGAAGCGTGCTGGTGAAAGTGAAACCAATTTGCGTAGGGCTTTCGAAGACGCCGCAGCAAATGCTGAAGAGTACAATGGAGCCATCATTTTCATTGATGAGATTGACTCCATTGCCCCCAAGCGTGAAAAGGCTGGCGGAGAGGTCGAGAAGCGTATTGTCTCCCAACTTTTGACCTTGATGGATGGATTGAAACCTGCCTCAAAAGTCGTTGTAATGGCCGCTACCAACCGACCATCGGTCCTAGAGTCCGCCTTGCGACGCCCTGGACGTTTCGATCGCGAGCTTGACATGGGTATCCCTGACGAACAAGGACGTTTGGAGATTCTACAAATCAAGACTCGTGACATGCGACTTGGAAAGGACGTCGATTTGGAATTGATGGCCCGGAATACACACGGATACGTTGGTGCTGATATTCAACAACTGTGCATGGAAGCCGCCCTCGAATGTATCCGCAGCAAGATTGGTCTGATCGATTTCGATAAAGACCAGGTTGACAAGCGAATCCTTGACAGCATCGTCGTAGAGGGCAAACACTTTGATCATGCGATGGGCATTGTTCACCCTTCGTCGCTTCGCGAGAACCAAGTGGAAATCCCCGATGTGCACTGGAGTGATGTTGGTGGATTGGAAGATGTCAAGCGCGAGTTACATGAGACTGTTCAATACCCCGTGGAACACGCTGACAAGTACGTCAAGTTCGGTATGAGTCCTAGCAAGGGAGTCTTGTTCTACGGTCCTTCCGGATGTGGTAAGACTTTGTTGGCCAAGGCCATTGCCAACGAATGTGGAGCCAACTTTATCAGTATCAAGGGTCCTGAGCTTCTTACGCAATGGTTTGGAGAGAGTGAAGCCAACGTTCGGGAGTTGTTTGATAAGGCCCGCGCGGCTAGCCCCTGTATTCTTATGTTTGATGAGATTGATTCCATTGCCAAGGCTCGTGGTTCCGGTAAGTGTCTTGTGGAATGACAACCAAGATAGTTTTTGTATTCTTTTCGACATGGTGACGTCTCACTTGTTGAGTATAGGTGGTGCTGGATCCAGTGAGGCAGGGGATCGTGTGATCAATCAAATTTTGACTGAGATTGATGGTGTTGGGGCCAAGAAGAACGTATTTGTCATTGGTGCTACCAATCGTCCTGATATTTTGGACCCTGCTGTTATTCGTCCTGGTCGTATTGACCAATTGATCTACATCCCACTACCCGATCTACAAAGTCGCATTGCAATCTTCAAAGCTCAACTGAAAAAGGCACCTCTAGACCCTGAGATCGACCTTGAAGTTCTTGCTCGATCTACTCATGGGTTCTCTGGGGCAGATATTGCCGAGATCTGCACTACGGCATCTAAACTAGCCATCCGCGAAGCCATTTTGGCTGCTGAGGAAGTTGGAGAGGAAGAGGATGATAGAGCTACAGGGGAGAAGATGTTGATCACGAAACGCCACTTCAACGTGGCAATGAGCCGGGCCCGACGCAGTGTCAGTGAGAAGGACCTAGCTTTGTACGAAGAGTTTGCAGAGAAGCAACGTTCTGGGCGAGGTGAGGCTGCCAACAACTTCTCGTTTGATGACGGAAGTGCAGGTGATGCCGAGGGTGATAACGACGATGACGAGGATTTGTATGAGTAGAGTCAAATATGTGTCTGTCAGTGCTTGCTTTGGTTGGGTACGTACGAGCTACCTAGATTAAAAATACCTAGCTACACTCGTTAGCTACAGGTTCCATATAGGTAGTGGCCTTGGGTAGGGCCAGGTTTGACTCCTACGATTGAAGTCCAGTCATCATCTATTCAAGCATGCCAAAACAAAATGACCGTGTCAGAGGCTAATACTTGAAGTTCGGTGTCAAATGTCCCGCGTCCCATCCCCTGTCTATCCGCCGGGCCCAGTGAGTCTGCCTAACAAATTTTCTCCCAACGAGGATACCGAGTGTCGTCGAGGGAGGAACAGACGAACTTGCCATGTGGATTCTGTCGCAGTGGACAGCCTTCCTCTAAGTGGGAGGTGGTGGAAATTTTGCTTTTTCTGCCAGCGTTGGACGCAGGACAGTCACTGCTTCCCTTCCTCTTGTTGCGGTGCGATATCGGATCTTGTGGTTTGTCCTCGCTATTGCAAAAGACTCGGAGGCCTCTAGTCGGTCACAACAGCATCCAGTAGTTGCACTGAGATTTGTCGATCTCTCAGTTTCCCGATAGTCAGTGGAATCTTCCTTTTGAGAAGTTAACTGCGTGTGCTGCTTTTACAAGCTTAGGATCCAACTAGATTCTCTCCTTCGATCTGTCGGACACTTTTGTGCTGCTTCGGATAAACATCACATCTCCCCGATCACTGGAACTGCCGACAACAGGAACGTTTTGTTGATTACCGACCTTGCTTCCTTGAAAAAGAATACTTGTAACTGCATAACTGCTGGAAAATGGGAAGCTCATCGACACCTAGTGCGCCAAAGCATGTCTATCTGACTCCACAAATTGAAAAGGTGGCCAAGCGAAGGGATGGGCTCTGTCCGTCTCTCTTGCTGGACGGTCACGTCTCTTCGATCAATGCCAAAGGGGGAAATGGAACTTTTGCTCAGGTCAAGTCTTACCAGACAAACACCAAGTTTTTGAACGACGAGATTCGTGATTTGGAGAACTCCGGTGAAGAGCTCAAGTTCATCACAGACTCGATAAATCACTTCCTTCGTGATGCTGTAGACGAGAGGAAGCAATCCACCGACTTGATTGGAATGAAGTTCCAACCAAAGGGATGTATCTGGCATCTTGAGATGAATCCGAGTATTGGTGCTCCGGACTACATGATTACCATTCAAGTGTTGGCCAACGAGGGATCGCACAACACCACAACCTTTGTGGTTGACACCATGCTAGTAGGCAAGAGTTCAAAGCACGTTGCATCCACATCGCTCCCTGGATTCCGCGAGGCCAAGGCAACCTTCGAAATGTGTGCTCTAGTTGTTCGAAAAGCTATTGTCAAGTGCGAGTTCCCCACCTTCCCCGAGGGTTGCAAGGGGCGGGCATTCCGAGAGGTCTATCAACTTAACGCAAGGGTATGTATTGTCTTTCTCTTAGTTCTGTGTCGTCGAATGCTTCCAGCTGTTTTGTGTTTCCTTTGGTAGACTCATGCCTTTTTCCGCCTATTGCAGCTCAAGTCTGGTTCCTTCGCTACAGTATGCCGCGGAACGCATCGTGCCAGTGGAAAGAAAGTCGCCATCAAGTGTGTCCTTCGAAAGGATCTACCTCCCACGGACGATGCTGCCATCTTTGACGAAGTAGCCATCATGTCCTCGCTGTCCCACCCACACATCGTTCCTCTGATTGACTTTTTCGAGGAAAAGGACTGCTACTTCCTCGTCATGGAGTTGATGAGTGGAGGTGATCTCTTCGACCGTATCGGAAAGAAGAAGTCGTACAGTGAGGCAGATGCTCGTGATTTGGCAATCAAAATGCTCAAGGCCATGTCCTACTGTCACGCTCACAGGATTGCCCATTGTGATATGAAACCCAAGAATCTCTTGTTGATGAGTGAGGACAATGACTCTTACATTAAGTTGGCTGACTTTGGATTTGCCGCTCGTTGTCACACCGCCAAATCGTTGAGCAAGCAATGTGGTACTCCTTTTTTCGTTTCCCCCGAGATTTTGATGAGACAGCCATATGACTGGCAATCGGACATGTGGTCTGTGGGTTGCATCATCTTCCTTTTGTTGAGTGGGAACCTGCCTTTTATGGGACGTAGTCAAAAGGAACTGTTCCGAAAAATCGTTTCGGGTAAGTTCGAGTTTGATGAGGACGATTGGTGCGATGTCTCTCCCGACGCAAAGGATTTGGTAAAGAAGCTCTTGGTGTTGGATCCCGATGAGAGGTTGACCTCGAACGAGGCACTCAAGCACAAGTGGATGAAGGCCTCGAACGATCGTCTAAAGAAGATGACTCTAGAGGGAACTTCTCAACGATTAAAGACATTCAATGCTCGAATGAAGCTTCGATCTGCAATGATTGCTGTCGAATGGGTGAGCTCGTTGAAGAAGACCTCTTGGTTGTCACAACGCAACATGAATGCGAAATAAGTGTTCCATGATGGACGGATTTGGGGGGACTGGAGTAAAAAGGGAAGAATTGTTCTTAGGAAGCATCATCACCATGTGGAGAAAAAGAAAATAGGAAGCGTTGATACCGTAGATTTGGAATCGGAGTGAGAATCCCTAAGAGTCAGTTAGAATGAATTTCTGTTGCCATTGTGGATGACTATGCTGTAGTAGGCCTACGAACCCAGAAAGTACAGTACTACCTACAAGTAGTTATTTTAGTACCAGATCACACCAATACAACATTCAACCTTGGGCTATCCTTAACCATCTACGAGAATGCATCGAATTTCATCAATTGTGTCATTGATGGTCTCCACACACTCGTGAATTTGGCGCTGAAGGGTATCGGCACCCTTTTGTAACAGAGCAACCGTCCGCGCATCCCCCACTGCCTTTTGGTCACTGAGGCGTATTCGTTCCAAATGATGTGCCGCTGTCAGTTGCAACTTTTTCTTTTCACTTGCTTGCAGTTGTTGGATGAGCTTGACCCATTCTGATTGGGAACGTTGGTCGAGGACAGATTGGATGGATCGAACGGTATCGCTGGCCACAGCAAAGGAAGCTGTAGCTTTGGAACAAGAATCTGGATAGGAAGTGACATTTCCGGTTTCAAGAACGGTGACGAGTCCACTGGAATGGGAAAAAGCGAGAGAAGGACAAAAGGGCGATGAGATGGATCGACCAACAAATATGCAATGAAACCTTCCTCTACATTTCAGACACTCACCTTTCAAACTCCCGGTAAATGGCCACTCGATCATGTTGCACCTGTAGTATAGCTTGGAGCAACTCGGTATTCGTCATGGCGTTAAGTTCCGATTGAATCTTTTGGAGGCGGGATTCTCGACTCTCCTTGAGTGCTTGTAGAGCAGCGTCATCTGTCTCTTGGTTGGGAGCATCAGTGTCGCTATTGCTAGGCGCCAACAAGTCAATGGTCTGTCCCATTTTCTTGACACTCTCGGACACATCTCCTTGACAACAAGGACAAGCATCTGAAGCGCTGTGGCTGTTGTTGCTTCCGTCACCGTTCGTCTCATTGTGTGACGAACGTGCCGACAGAATGGCCATGGCATCGTGAATGTTGATGCCAGGAATCATGGCCGGTTGAGATGTTTGACTGGTAGAACTTGTGGTAGTGGTACCAGTTGTGGTTTCTTCGGTCGAAGACATGATGTTGTTGTTTGATAGTAGGTTACAAATGATGATAGTGGTGGAGGAAGTCGGATGGATATCGTCCATCCCTACCTTTCCTGCCTGTTCGTTCCACTAGTGTCCGACTGTCCGTCCGTTATCTACTGTCCGAGATCTGGATATAGGCCGATCCGTTGGAGGCACGAGCCACCATGAGCATGCCACTCGTCCACCAGTCCATTCTTTTTCTCTATAGCTACAGACAAGATGGGAGGCTGCTGTTCATGCTGCTCCAGTGAAGATCAAGGCCCAAGTGCCCAAGAACTAGAATTGCAGCAGCAAAAAGCCAAGGCTGCCTTGTCCATTAGTCCCAAGCTCAGTTCTCCCGAGATCCAAATCTCTAGCCAAAAGGTTTCGGGTCAAGGCTTGGCGCTCGCAGGGGCATCCATTGAACAAGACATGGCCTACTGGGAGTGGCATGTTTCACTGGAGAAGAATGTGCATGTAGATACCGTGCAGTTTGGGGTATCAGGGAAGAAGGATAGGCAATTTTATGAAAACCTGAAGAATGTGGAAGAGCCACCCGAAGAAGGTACGTTGCGGAAGCAGTAGCTGTTGTTGTGGCAATCGTACGGTTCGCAGTTCCATCGAACCAACTCCACTCACCAAATGTTTCGTTTCGATGAAACAATAACAGGATCTCCCTCGCAAATCAATGGGACACAGTGGATGCGCGCCATTGACGTAGAAAATGGGGACGTCGTGGGGGTAGCCGTCCAACAATCCGATCTTCCCATGGTCCAGTTTACCTTGAATGGGGAGCCACTGCATATTTCCGCCATCAATCGGTTCCGAGGAACGGTGCATCCCTCGATTCATATTCCGGCCTCGGCCCAAGCCAAGGGTTTTGCTGCGGCGTTGGTTGTCGATGAGAGTGCTTTCAAGCACGAGAGTCCAGGAGGGCGGTTTGGCCATCTCTTGGTAGCGAGAAGTATTGTCTAGTTCATTAGTTGTGTGACCATATATTTTTGCTTTTTATGCCGGTTCGTAGCGTGCGGTTTGTCTCCTACAATAGATTGCTGAACCTGTCGGGAGACAAGACCTTCTGATGAACGCTGACTTTAGCGGCAAGATTACATGTTGTACCTATAGCCATGATGAGTACTCTTACTGCACTATGAAAAGAAAAGATCCATTCTACTACCAGTACTACGCAGACAAATTTCTATCCCAAGAACCGTTTCATCAACACCATACCCGCGGCCGCCGCCAAGAGTCCACCAACATTGTTTGTCAAAACGTACTGGACTGCCTTTGTGTTTTTTCCTTCCATTACCCACGTCACCACATCCACACTATAGGTACTAAAGGTGGTGAAGCTTCCACAAAATCCTACTCCCAACATGAGCTTGGCACGGGGAGACAATCCGCTGAACATGGCAGGTGAAGGATAGTTGGTACTGGCCTTTTGTAAACTCACTTGAGTAGCTTGATTAATGGCTTTGGAATCCACTGTAGGGGTTGCGGCTATACAACCCAACAGAAAGCTTCCACCAATATTAATGCCAGCCGTGTGCCAACCCGCCAATTTCCCCCATCGTTGGGGATCCGTGGCAATGAAATCGGTAGCCATTTTACCACATTGGTACCTCGACATGGCACCCAGACAAGCTCCTGCACCCAAGGCCAATGCATCTACTGGAAGTAATCCGGACATGATGATGCTGGTGACGTTGACTACGACGATAGAGGAATGAGACAGGGGGATGCTTTGAGAATTCTGCCAAGCCGCGAAGGTTCCATTTTTGTTGGCATCGGAATCAGTTCGTGACTGAACTATACTGGTATGACTGCGCTCATTGTTTCGACCAGGGTACTTTGGATCGTTGCCAAGACCAAACAGGAGAATCTTGCGATAGAAGGCTTGCTATCTTCTATGATACATTGTATAACAGTAAATATTGCTGTTGATATCATTTCCATTTTCGCGTTAAAATCTATTCTTCTTCCTCATCGTCGTCGTCGTCTTCAATATCAGAGACACCGAGGTCCTCGTCATCGACATCCTCAACTTCGCTCTCTTCCTCACTCTCTTCGTCTTCGTCGGCCTTTTGGCGAAGTTGTTCCAGTTCAGATTGCTCTCGTTCTTCCTTGCGTTTTCGCTTGGCCTCTCGCTTGTCTTCCTTTGCCTTGCGTTTGCGTTCCACATTGCGTTCTTGTTCTTCCCTGCGTTGCTTCTTCAACAAAACCTTTTGCTCAGCTCTTTCTTGGATTTCCTTGGCCTCCTCCGGGGTCTTCTTGATGTGAGCATGGAACATGACATTACCGTCACCCAGCCCTTGTTCCACCTTAATCAATTCCAAAGACAAGCGAGGGCCCAATTCGACCAACTTCAGGGCGGACTTGGATTTGCTCCTGTTGCCTCTTCCAGCATAGTTCTGAGCCAACTCAACTACTGTGTTTCCCTCTTCTGGCTCTGAATCACTGGCTGCATCCACACTGTTCGCGGCGACTCCAGAACCTGTGATATAGTCGGCAATGTCTTGCACTTTGTTCAAGTTGGGGATTTTTGTTTGAATCAATCTTCGAACCTTTTTGTTCACCCCAACTGGTGTTGCCTTGATGGCATAGTGGCGCACTTCCACAGTTTGACGCGTGGTCTTCGATTCACCGTCCTTGCCATTTTCTGTGGTTTCATCGTCAACCAAGTGGAAGAGCACGACACGTCGGCAATCCTTGAGCTTAACGGACGCGACATTGATCGCTGGGAACATATTTTGGAAGGTAATACGCATCAATTTCACCTGAGGTGGCGCTGAGACATCACCGAAGTTGTTTGTCACAACGATTGGGGGGCTCTCTGTCATGGAGTTAATATTGACAGGTCGTCGTTGAAGCTTTTGAACGTGTTTCGACAGCGAGAATTGGTGCACGCGGAACGTAAGAGTTGGTCCTTGTGGAGTCTTAGCAATTCGCAAGGAAAGACGCTCATCATTTTGGGAGAAGGCCATCAAATGGGACACACCAAGCGGCAAGCAAGCATGTTGACAGTACTTCTGCAGGGTCAATTTTCGATAGTTCGCGTCCTCTTTGAAATTCAGCGCAGTGTAGGGCATCATAATTCTACGTATGTCATGCACAAGATCAGCCACAACCATTTCACATTTCCCTCTTCGAATCTGCGGAAGGTAATCACAAGCAAAAGACGTCAGAAGTTTGTTTCATGTTTTGACAGGGATGAGTGAGACCAACTACTTACCACCAACGACTTTGGAATTTTCGATTCTTCAGAAGTAGACAGGGCACCTACTGCGGTATCAGTATCTGTCGCATGTGTGCGGTTTTTCGTCCTCCTACGTCCCCGTCTTGGCATCTTGATATTGGTTTTTACTTTCAAAGAAAGCTATTTCGGGAGTTTGTAGTCAATCGGTGGTGGCAGTCGACAAAGAACGGCCAGACTAACGACTGACAGACACGACAGGCG